>JAECUM010004186.1:0-165904 GCA_016617855.1 Megalonaias nervosa | reverse complement strand
AGAGAGAGAGAGAGAGAGAGAGAGAGAGAGAGAGAGAGAGCAGTTCTTCTCTGTTTAAATTTACGTAATTTCTCAAGTCCACTAACTAATTTCTGATTTGGTTAGTTAGTGTAGTTTATGTTTAATAGCCCGCTCTTATAAATATCTTGCCCTGATGTTGGCGTCCCACTCAAAGTTTTCCTGCCTATTACATTAATAGTGTTACATGCATGTGGTCTCCAACCGCACGAATCACGCACATGCGTGAATGTGGCTTGATAGTCCGCATGAATACAAATAGCATATATCCTTGGTTTATTACAGTTGTATACTGTAACTTGTAAATTGTAGGCTTCGATGTCAACACTTCGTATTTTTATCAACAAACCGTCTAATGTCAGCATTATGCCCTTCACAGGATGTCAATTATCATGTAAACTTAATCATCCCACTCCAGTGATTTTTTCGATTATCACTTACCCCAAACCTAACATAGCAATTTATCTGCCATAAAGTACTGATATTGTTTTCTTCTAATAATATAATGACTGTGATATGGTGTTATTATGCTATAAATCAGAGCAAGATATTTTTTTCCAGCTACTGACAGACCGAATATTTTCTTTAAAAAAGTCTCAGACCCCCGTCTCAGAATATTGTTATTCCCATACATAATGATATAACTACGGTATACCGTGTTGCGTATCGCGGTACAAAATGTTTCGTATGACCCATCTCTCTCTCTCTCTCTCTCTCTCTCTCTCTCTCTCTCTCTCTCTCTCCATACATACATACATACACGAACCTCCGTATATAAATATTCATTTATGGACGGATTGTTTATGGAAATATTTATTCACTTGATTTCTTTTGCTGCACCACTTCTGTCTTATATTTTTAATATCTAAATGATATGATAGATATACAGTACTTATATGATGTAAATCATAAGTTATAAATCCAATTTCCAGTATAGATCTAGACTTGACGTTATCATACATCATAGATTTATATCGCCCTCTCAAGTACGTGTCAAAGCAATATCGTACGGTCATTCCCTCGCTTTATGTTGTAATCAATATTATATTTGCTTGGTCAAAGATTTCTGTAATATCTCACAAAATCTTTAGGGCATTTGGTGCATTGTGTACCTCACTGATGGACATTGTCAATACTTGTAAGCATGGACATTATCGGTATTTTAACAAACTTTAAATGTCATTGAAGGTCACTAAATATACAGGGTTTATCATTGACAAGGTTACTGGAGGAACACAAGTTCACATTCGTCGTTTTCGGGCTCATTAAATCATCGCGTGAAAAATCTTGCTTGAGATATCATTTCTTCATTTATTTTTCGGAAAATCGCCTTGGGACAAATACACTACTTAATTATTTCTACTTTATTTGTTTGCTTCCTATTTTCATAAAAACACTATTATTTATCTTTAATTATGCTTCCTTAATAATATCCCAATGTTTGAAATTAATTTTCTTCACAAACCAATATAAAGAAAAGAAGATAAGGGGTTGGGTTGGGTGGGGTGGGGTGGGGTGGCGTGTGTGTGTGTGTGGGGGATATACCCAACTGTAACCCGTCCCATCGTTTCGCATACAGTTATTCAAATTTCTAATCAACTCCTCCCAATCCCCACAACGACGAAGAATGTATGCTACATCGTACAGTCAGTATGTCATATAGTAATAAAAACACACAATGCTACCATCTATTTAAAGTTTCCTTTGTGGTCTTTTATCCCAAAAGTTTTTAATTATTCAGTGCATAGATTATATGAAAAATACTACGCAATATTAGCGATTTTTTTAAAAGATATTTAAGCGTGTGTGTTTTCATCGTGTGCACAATGCAAGGTATGTATAATTGCATCAAGACATGCAGTTTGAATATTAATAGCAATAATAAAAATATGTTGCAAATTCATTCGTAAAAATGTCTAGTTTTTACCATATCAAAGGTAATATTTATCCGTTAGCAGTATATTCTTCGAGATCTGGCATTTTGTATCAGTAATAGCATTAGGCAAATGTCTAAAGAACGGCTGTGCTACACCAATCAAAACAATACTGTTTCTGGTATTTCCATGTATGTATTTATATGGTTGTCATTAATTAGAGGTTCCATTTTGTAAGTGCGTTAACAGACTCACCAATTCTCTTATATTTTGTAATTTGATTCTTTGTTGTGTTTCAAATCATGCACTTCTTGAATCTGATAAACCCGATCTTGTTAAGATGTTTAAGAAAAATGTGATATATATATATATATATATATATATATATATATATATATATATATATATATATATATATATATATATATATATATATACTAATTAGATAAAAGAGACAAGTGGAATAAATATATTGACATGTACATATGTACATCATTGCGTTATACTTTTCTTCATCGAGAAGCTCTGCGCTCTGCAATTAAAATTAAAAAGAACTAAAAATCTGTATATGCAATTTTATTCCCTGTATACTTTTAAAATGTAAAAATGAAAAATCAAGCATAAAACTCCAAAGTTGTTTTTCTGGTTTTTGTGTTTTATTAAAACAAACAAACAAACAAACAAAAGCTGGTACAATAATGACCATTCAACGAGTTTCTTAAACGGCGACCTGCCACGATGAAAATGATAAGAACCACAATGATGTAAACGTGATATGATGCAAACGTGATATGTATAACGTCATGGGGTAAAACAGATTGTCATGTCATCAGGTACCTGTAAGCACTGTAGGTATATTACACTGGCAGAATATATTGTCCTGACCCTTCACTGCCTAATACTGAGTCTGAAGTACTTGCCATACCTCAGTCACGTAGGTAATGCGATTGATAAATTAGTGTCCTGAACTCGAGAAGTAGGTAAACCATTTCTGTTATCTATGTAATACAAGACATAAAGGTAACATGTTAAATCATGTATCGAGCCCCGCTACACTTTAACCTCTCTCTCTCTCTCTCTCAACTGAATCAGTAAAGTGCAAATAAAAATCGTAAAACTGAAACATCTATTTATAATAAATATCGACACTTCCATTCCATCCAAGAAACATGGCCACTTCTAGAAATTACTTTATTTCTTACATACTAATAGATTAATCTACGCATTTACACCCTTTTCTATGTATCCGAACATGCATCCATCTACATATGTTTACACTCATTCACTCACCCACCATTCATCCATGCATTCATCCATCCTTCCATGTATCGATCGATCGATCTATTTATCTTTATATGATGACGTAGATGAACCAGCTCTAACACGTTTAAATCAAAGTTATGCAACTCAAGCAAACATCACAAGTTCTATTCGGATTTGCAGTATCCCCCCGCCCCTCCCAACATTCCTGCAGACGCCTATGACTGTAACTCAAACAAATGTTTGCGAGGAAAGAAACTATCGCTAATTTCAAGATGGAAACATAAAACCGAGAAATTTGTATTATTCAAGACACGCTTGTGCTGAAGTAACATTTTCTGAAATACACAAGTCAAATTGGAGAGACAATGACGCAAATGGTGATTAAAATTCAAGGACATGTTGAAAACGATAGATTTTGGAATTAATTCTTGATGCAGAAAGCAGTCTTTATAAATTCAGATTGTAAAATGTAAGAAGATGTGAATCTATTGGATAATACTCATGAAAATAAAGTTAAATTTATAACTGAAGTTACGTATATTTAAACACTAGTTACATCAACATAGGAATGGTCATCTGTGAGGAGTATAAATAGAAACAACACGCTTAAGAATCAAATCCATTCTAAATACATTAAACTTCCCTTTTTTGTTTCAAAGTGCAATTTAGGAGAATACTAAAGTGCATGAAGTTCATAAAGCGTTACTAATTAGTAAGGACTTCGATTTCAAGGATTTATCACTAAATACATTTATTTACCGCTCCGGTGGCATAGAGCGTCCGCCTCGGATGTGGGAGGTCGCGGGTTCGAACCCCGGCCGAGTCATACCAAACGCTTATAAAAATGGTACTAACAGCTGCCCCGCTAGACACTCAGCATTAAGTTGTTAGTGTTAGGACTGGTCGACCTGGTGTCAGGATAATGTGACTGGGTGGGACATCATGCTATAAATATGCGGCATGATGCCCCAGTGCTAGACATCGCTACAAACTGCCACACTGCAGACATAGTAGCGATATGAATACAATTATTAAAGCTACGTTAGAAATACACACACACACACACACACACACACACACACACACACACTTATTCAATCTAGCTTTGACTCTGCTTAGTGTAGAAAGTATTACTAATAATACTAAATATTACTTAGTATTAGAGAAGAAAAGTGTCGATCAGTTTAATGATATCGATCCACTTCCCAATGCCTTTATAGCTGTCGGTGAAATGTCATCAGTGTTATTCAATAATCTATTAATACTGATACTAGGTCGTGACGGTCAAGGTCATTTTCAATGACAATTGAATGTGCACTTGAAGATACGGCCGCTGTTAAAAATGACCAGTGTTGGGTTTCGATGAATTTATTGTGCCAAATTGTGTACGACATCGGCAATATGTAGAATTCTCCACGAGTTCAGTACAATAGTATATACTGCATCCTTTTGAGAGAAAACGACAAAAAAAAAAAAAAATAACAGGGTCATATTTCTCCGGGGTTTTTTTTGCAACGCTGCACGCCTTGGACCATATGTGCTCTTTTTTGTGAAATTATAAGTGAAAAGATCGATAGGCAGAATTTGTCAAATAACATTCAATTTGTGTGTTGTTTTTTTTTAACATTTAGATGGAGAGAGAGAGAGAGAGAGAGAGAGAGAGAGAGAGAGAGAGAGAGAGAGAGAGAGAGAGAGAATTTAACATATGTATAAAAACATGTAAGGAATAAAATGCGTAACAATGATTAACATTGTTTTACACACTACAGCATTAAGTTTCCAATACAATAATCAATATTTACTTCGTTTTTGATGAATTGTACTGCATTAGTTATAAGTAAAGCTGCACCAAGGGTAGCTAACTAATATTAGGCACTAACGAGAACACAACACATACAAAAACGCATGGTTTAAGTTGCATTTTATAGTATTTTCTAAAACTAACTGAATTCAAGTGAGATAACTGAAAAGTTTAATTCAAATGATCTTTCCAGAACTGGCCGAATCACAACCTTTAGCTTTGTCATCTACGCAAAAGCATATAGGTTGAACTAAAGAAACATTTTATTTCTGTGTAGATCTTAGTGCTGATTTCTGTTAAATCTACTGGTTAGCAAAGCTTCAGGAAATATCAAAGAAATAACAATAACCACGGTCTACAGTAAGATGCATCATCAGTTGATTGGCCCAAAGAGTATAGTCATAGCTTAAGACAGGCACATGCAGGAGTCACGGTACTAATTCAGTTCCCATAGTAAACCTATGCAAACACCATGATATTAAAAATTCAATAACTTAAAATTTCTGAGTGCCCATGATCAAACCTATATTTATCAGTATAGATGAAACCTGGATGTCAGCTTCTGTGTAGAGGAAAGGATATGAGCCGCGGCATTTTCTGGACCTGCGTGTGTTTGAAACATGTGCTTTCAATTCCGCACCAAAGAGTCAGGTGCTAATTTTAGTAATGAGTGTTCCAAACTCAAGACTGTTAAAGGACTGGAATTCCATCAATAAAACAATGTCTCTATTTTTTTTTTCCACTTACAACTAGGATAAGCTCTCAAAAGATTCTTTTTCCTAAGACATAACTTACATTATTAACCAATCCTGGCCACCCAAACCCATATATACTCTATTAAATGTTCACCCATTTCTAGGCTGGTTCCCATTTTTCCATACATTTAGTACCGTGTGTCCTGCAGCTGACGGCAAGAGTCTGGTTTCATCCGGTTGTATCTTCATCATGTCTGTACATTTATCGCTATCCGGTATGGAGGGGTAATCCCGCCAGATTTCTATGTGTGTATTTTCTATTCTTCCTTGATGCATTATTTTAAATGGCTGCATGCAAGTACACCTTTCATAATTCTATTCTTGTATATTTTATTCTTCGTTGATGCAAACTGTACGTGGCAGTTTGCCTTTCAATCTGCATTATTGTAAATGGCTGCATGCAAATGCTACATTCATAATTCTAGTCAAGCTTGCAAGTGCTTAGCTCTGCTTTCCTTCTGCATCATTGTATCTTACAGTTAGCTACTAAACTGATTCCGCAGTTTTTCGTATGGCAAATGCTATGTCAGTTACTACAAGCTTTTATATTCTATTTATAAACTTGCCATATTACAATTACATCATTCCAGGTGTTTTCATACAGATTTGACCTTGCAACAGTATAAATACTAGGTTTTAGCAGGATCGTCTTTGGTGTCCAATTCGTGTCGCCATCTGTTGTCATAATGGGCTGCTAGAGTATTAGCGTGGCATTTTGACAACAGACGGCGCTCTAAATTTCTAAAGTTTTTTTCTTTACCGAAAATAGTGAATGCTCCCCACGGGGATTTAGATTGCCTTACGGCATTCATTTTGTGTGGCAAACAGCATAACAAGAACTTACTAGATCGAATAAATATTGAAACTTTTTCAGTCCCTTTTTAAGTTTTGACGCACTTTAAGTATTTACTTTCACCTTTTAAGAAATCTACTTTTTTTGTGATATCTCTCATTACTTTGGAAATATTAGTTATTTTAGCAAAGTACGGATCATAAATGACAATGATATATTCCCCCGTACTCTTCTTAATTTTATTGTTTATTTTTATTTTTCAAGTTGTCTTAGTGTGTGCGCGTAAATTAAAAGCTTGTCATTGCTAGTCAATATCGTCAATCATATTTGCTCCATTATTCCATACAAATAAAAAAGGAAATAATTTTGTGTTGAATTTGTGCACACACCCCCACCCCCGCACTGTACAAGAAAATTGATAAACATACTTATTTCAAAATAAAATGAAAGAAACTAACCTTGCATTGTTATCATTAATTCCTTCTTTTTTTCATCATGCGAAATTTATTAAAGAAAAAAATATATCCACGAACTCAGTATATGTAGTGGATGCCGGCTTGCGTATGCATCCTTGCACTAGTGTGTATCGCTTATGTCAAATAACACAATCACAAAAGAGACGTGAATATCACCCGAATGCTTGAAGGCACCTGCCATTCACGAATGATAAGTTACAAGGTGCAAACTGACCAAGATTATATTGTATCCAGGTTAACTATACGACGGTATCTCGCAGATAAAAATCATTATTTTAAAATACATCCACTGTGAGTGCAAATGATAATATTTTCGCTTGCATGGATTACAAAAGTGTTATTGAAGCAAGTTATTGTTGTGTATACTATTTGCCCTGCAAACATCAATTATGATTACATCTGGCAAACAATAGAAGCCCAGGTGATGGATAAACACAACCGGCAGCGAGCAATAAACTCCTAGCTTAAACTTACCGACAGGATATCAGATATAAAGGTTATTTTATTACAAAACAAACCAACCCCGGAAACTGACTTTGGTATCTTTTAAGTCTGCCGATTTTTCTTGCGTAGTCGGCAGACATAAGGAAGCCAAGTTTCGTTCCTTTGGATTCTTTTAAGTGTGCCGATTTCTTTTTTTCTTTTTTTTTGGTAATGTCGGCCGACATAGGGAAGCCAACAATGATTCCTTTTTACCTGTATAAACGGAAATTTTCAAATAAATAGAAACAATGGAATGGTTTTGAAAGCGACACAATCTAGTGCGTCGCGCACGCAAATAGATATAAGGCTTAACAGTAAATTAGTTTGCAGTAGTTTCATCTAAATGTTCCCTATCCATAGTTTATAATGATTTATTTTTCGACAACAAGAAGCATGTACTTCGTCTTGTGGAGATAAATGCACGTCATTTCCGGTTGGCGTCCTCTATAGGTGGGAAATTGTTGCTAAGGGGAAGTAACAGCGTTGTATACGTCTATTTCAAGTAAATAAATTATTATTTCTTCTTTACACTTGATAACAAACACTTTTTGTTCTTTTTGTGCGAGTATAACTGCTTTTAATCATGTAATGCAAATCTGATGTAAACAGAAAAATGTTGGAGTATGGCCGGTGGCCTTTAACGAGCTTTCAACGATCTGGTTGTAAAGATCGTACAGTATGTCACCCATTTTGACACACCTCACAGACGTCTATCTTTTCCTGTGATATTATTGTACATAAGCTCCGACAAAAATAACGTATTTCAAAACAACATCAATAGCACATAAAAACAAGTTTATAGGTAAAATATTACATTAAAAGATTATGCATTCCTAAAGGCCTTCTTAGTCTTATCATCACTTCATTGTGGAACAAATTTTGTTGCAAAAACCGAAATAATCAAATTGCGGAAAATCGTGTTCATATCATGATACAAATGCTTACTTGCGATTAGAAGTATTAGATTTAGTGTACGATTGTTTTTCAATACTTAATTTGCATTGTCAATGTGCAGAACCTCAACCTTTGAATGCATTTTTGTTTTAAAAAACTTTAAAACTGGTTTGCATTCTTTAAAACTTGTGTCTCTAAAAGTGTAAATAATCACAGACAAAAGACATAATGTTACAGGAGATTTTACTTTTATTTATTTGCAATTCTTACATTTATCAAACCAATTAGAAACAATAGATTGGTTCAAGAATTTTAAAAATACAAATATAGCACCCTTAGGTTCTAATCATTCAGCGGCTCCTTGTCACATTAAAGATTAAAAAATACTTTGAAAGAATTTTTGAAATATTAATGTAGTTACGCATGATTCCGACTTACTAAGTGTGCCGCACTTTGTCATATAAAAGTAGTTTCGTTAGAATTATCTACAATCTAAGAGAGAGAGAGAGAGAGAGAGAGAGAGAGAGAGAGAGAGAGAGAACAAAAAACAAAAAAAAAACTTGCATATTTCATTAAATTATTTTGATTGTACACAGGTATCCTGGGTCGATGAGCTTGTTTATGAATCTCTCTCTCTCTCTCTCTCTCTCTCTCTCTCTCTCTCTCTCTCTCTCTCTGTGCTGAGTGATTAAGGGTCTTTCCTTTAGCAAATATCAACAAGGGAAAAAACTCTACCGATCTTTCGAGAAAATTATACAATGCATAATTTTACTGATCACTGTCCTTTTTTTTTAGGTTTGATTCAATATAATTGTATACATCTAACCTGGGTAGGTTTGATTCAGTATAATTGTATACATGTATCCTGGGTAGGTTTGATTCAGTATAATTGTATACATGTATCCTGGGTAGGTTTGATTCAATATAATTGTATACATGTATCCTGGGTAGGTTTGATTCAATATAATTGTATACATGTATCCTGGGTAGGTTTGATTCAGTATAATTGTACACATGTATCCTGGGTAGGTTTGATTCAATATAATTGTACACATGTATCCTGGGTAGGTTTGATTCAATATAATTGTATACATGTATCCTGGGTAGGTTTGATTCAGTATAATTGTATACATGTATCCTGGGTAGGTTTGATTCAGTATAATTGTATACATGTATCCTGGGTAGGTTTGATTCAGTATAATTGTATACATGTATCCTGGGTAGGTTTGATTCAGTATAATTGTATACATGTATCCTGGGTAGGTTTGATTCAGTATAATTGTATACATGTATCCTGGCCTACCCAGGATCCAGTAATTGATTCAGTATAATTGTATACATGTATCCTGGGTAGGTTTGATTCAGTATAATTGTATACATCTATCCTGGGTAGGTTTGATTCAGTATAATTGTATACATCTATCCTGGGTAGGTTTGATTCAGTATAATTGTATACATGTATCCTGGCCTACCCAGGATCCAGTAATGGGATGATTCAATATAATTGTATACATGTATCCTGGGTAGGTTTGATTCAGTATAATTGTATACATGTATCCTGGGTAGGTGAGATTGTTTTTGGACAGTCTTGTGGTAGCCCAAATTTGTTCCAAAGCACATGTATTAGGGACAACATGCCAAATTTAAAATCTCATCTCAGGTTCATAAACATGGTAGTTTTGTGAAGGTCAAAACATCAGAAATAACAAATTAGCAAATAAAATATAATCCTTTTCCTGTTTTTGTTCATAGTTAGTGCAAACAACTTATTTTATTGCCCGCAAAAAATTCTTCAGAAAATGAGCATTTTTATACAGTATATATATATATATATATATATATATATATATATATATATATATATATATATATATATATATAACAGATCCAGTAATGGGATGATTTTGGGGATTAATTCTGAAAACAGTCATTAGGGAATATAACCAGACTGTTCTTAAGACATAATTTACAAATGTGTGTGCTATACAAAAGGAAATGTTCCTTGGCCAATCCAGAATTCACAGTTTAATTCCTCAGAATTTGCATTTATGAGTGTATGTCTAATCAAAAAGCCAAATTGTTTCAAAAGCTTGTCTCTATTCATGTTTTATTCGTGTGAAAGTGAAGAACAAATGGGATTGGCAAATTAATCTATAAGAACAATGTAACAAGACAATCCAGGTATTTGTTCCTTATAAATGTCTACCTGTCTGATAATTTTTTTTAGACTAATTCATCTAACAATATTGTTTTTATGAATGCCGGTTTTCATAAAATATTTATTTTTCTCTAATATTTCCTATGAAAAGTTAAACACGGGACTGTATATACGTTTTATTTATTTATTTTTTTGCTTTATTGCATAGTTGCATTGAGCTGATATTTTTGTCATGACAATATTAACTTATATATTTTAAACAGGATAAAAGAATATTAAAATCACAGACAAATGAAGATGTATATGCAGGGAGATGGATGCTACAAAAGCAAGTTTGGTACTGTATTGTAGCAGTAATAATAAAAACAAGTTAAACTGGTTACTGGTAGCGGTAGCAACGTTATTAATATTCAGTATATTATATTTTTATAGTTGTTACCAAAGGAGTCTGATGTTTTATCAGTGAAGTACCTTACAATCAATCATCTTATTGTACTAGAAATATCGCTACATATATGGATGCATACGATTTTAAATAATAAAAAAAAATGTAGTTTCCAGTTTGATATCTATTGAAAAAGCATTTCATAACTGTATGGAAATTTTCTTTATGTTAAAATATAGAAAATATATTTCATACTGTTATAATTTATGCTCTTATATAACGAAATAAGTTCATATTTTTGTAGTATACGGCTATGGTACAGTATATGCTTTTGTATATGATGTCCTTGTTTCAGGTCATTTGCCTCTTACTATTGTACTGGAATTGGAGGTTTAAATTGAAAATGGATATGAGATACTTGTCACAGACTAGTGACAATATTTGCTGGTTATTGCATAATCATCCATGCCATACATATATAAGAATTCTGTTTAACTTGAACATTTATCTTACTTCTTGTTATACTGCAGCTTAATAGTAGAAGAGACTAATGTCATAGGGATAAGAGAATCAACAGAATCCTCATCTCTATAATGTACTCTCTCTCTCTCTCTCTCTCTCTCTCTCTCTCTCTCTCTCTCTCGTGAATAGACAAGAAAGAGAACGTACGGCCTTGAGGTGAAATTTTCAGCAATTTGCTCAAAGCTTATGATGCCTTTACTGATACAAAATGCAGAATTTGCACTGCATTAGTATAAAATAATAAACATGCTCTAAATTGAGAATGTTGTGAATGAGAATATATAAACAAATCAGGACCTTAAACCTTGCTTGTAAGCGGCTACCCTATTCTGTCATCGTGCGGTAGCGGTAATTTACATCCACAAAATGTCCTAATAAAAATGTTGTGGGAAGTGTCAGCGGAAAGGTAGCATTGTGTATACTTCTAATTGTATACAATTTGATAGATTTAATTTGTTTTATGCTCCTTGCTGGCAACATCCTTTCCGAATTTTAATACTCAGGGAAACGAGCTGACTAGAATGCAGCAATATAATTCGAACGATTTTTTAAAAATAAAACGCCCAAACATGCCGTAAAGTGGTATTAACCTCTTGTTGCTAGGGTCAGGGGAGTAGTCGCGTTGTAAGAAATTGACGTGTCACAGCGCCATCTGTTGTCATAATGAGATATTATTTTCTGCTAACTTCCCTGATGCTAACTCGCAACGTGCTTGATGCTACATTATACTCATGATTTTAGAAGGTGCGATCTGTCATAAAGAATGGACTATGAGAACATTTTGAAGTTACAGTGTTGCAAGGCAAAATCTGTGCAATGCAGAATAATATCAACCGTTCAAACGATGTAACTTGTGTTATAGCAAGTTTATAAATAGAATATTAAAACTTGTAGTAACTGACATGGCATTTGCCATACGACAAACCACAGAATGAATTCAGCAGCAAGCAAACTGCAAGATACAATGACACAGAAGGAAAGTATATCTAAGCACTTGCAAGCAGTCATTCACAGTTTGCATCTGTGGAGAATAGAAAATTCATGACTAGAATTACGAATGAAGCACTTGCAAGCGGCCATTTACAATAATGCTGACGGAAAGTAGATCTTGCAAAACTGCCACGTACAGTTTACATCAATGAAGAGAACAATATACATGGATAGAATCATGAAAGAAGCACTTGCAAGCAGCCATTTACAATAATGCATTAAGGAAGAATAGAAAATACATGCATAGAATTTTGGCAGTAATCCCCCTCCATAATCCAGCCTTCGCCGTAGGGGACAGTGTATATGTCTGTTTTAGTATAATGGAAGTTTTTCCTCCCCGCTTAAATTTCATATTATTACAAACGGGTACTTCAGTCTATGGACTTCATACAATTCAGCAAATTTACAAAAGAATCATTGATCTTTAGAACAGTGGCGTAGCTTGGGGAGGGCGGGGGCATGCTGTCCCCGCGCCATATTGTAAGGTGCCAAAATGAGGAAAATACAACTATTCGTTATCTCAGATGCACTTCGAAGGAACGCCAAGTTTATGTTTTGTCCCCGGGCGCTAAGTACCCTCGCTACGCCACTGCTTTAGAAAGTACTATATTTTTATTCAGATTTATCACCGCCTGCAGTACGCATCATCAGACCTAACATAGCGGGATTTTACCTTTAAAAAAAAAATGTAAAAAAAAAAAGAAGGGGAATGGTTAGGTGGGAGCTGAGTATACCGATATGCGAATGATTGATTTTTGCGTGGATGCGACTCTTGGACATGCCATTAGACAGACAAATATACATATGCCATTAGTACTAAACTTTTTGAAAGGGAATAGTACGGGGGGCGGGGCTAAGAGTACAGTAATTTTCTTACGAGAAGCGTTATGTTTGTATATTATAATAATAACAATATAACATGAAAATGAAGTGCTTTAGTAGCCGAAAATGTAGAGCAAATATAGAATGGGGGGAAATGGTTTGCACCCTGTTGGACACCAGTTTTACACATACTAAATCTGATTGTTTGTTTTCAAGTTTCACGCGTGAATATATTTGTATATACTACGTAGTTATTTCTCTCAAGTTTTGGACAGGACAATTTTATACCAATGTTTTTTTCTTTCTCTGCACAATGTCAAATGCTTTCCAAAAATCAATAAATGAACATGTGTGTGTGTGTGTGTGTGTGTGTGTGTGTGTGTGTGAGAGAGAGAGAGAGAGAGAGAGAGAGAGAGAGAGAGAGAGAGAGAGAGAGCGCAAAACATGCACTTGGTAGATGAGTAAGAAAACAATTTTTATTTCTGTATGAGGCCATGGACACATGTGCAATAGTATAACAATTAAAATATATATACATGGAGTCATATAAATGCATGTTTTAGCTGAACATTATACAATAATGTAAACATATGTCATTGTTTTAAATGTTGTTATTTTAAAGGAAAAATAAATAAACCGTGCTAGTTTTCCGATAATGCCTGATGTTGTGCAGTCAGATGGAGAAGACTTATTGCGATTCAGTTATAAGTAAATTCTCTTCACCTTACCGTTGTAGCTACATGGCGGTAGTAGTCTACATGTGGAGGAAGTGCAAATAAATAAGCTTTGGGCTACATGTTTAATTGCTAGCTTTCACTAAACCAATCTCACTGATAGCCAATAGTCAGTCAGCCAATACTGTCCTCTTAGCTGATGGACTATACAGAGGACGTCCTGTTATCATATTTCTCTAAATGTCCTGATTACGTCTGATTTAGAAGTCCCTGTCTCCTATGTTAAACTAAACAATTTAATTTCTCAATAATTAATTGTGCAGAAGTTGATTTGTTAACATATGAGTACTTTCTGCATCTGTATTCGCTCTCATACTCGCTTTCAATCTTTGGAACAAAATATTAATGTAAAATAAATGTGTATTAGATACAGAAGCCTGGTAAGTAATATAAAAGTTTAAGTAAGTAATGATAAGTAATATAAAAGTTTAAAAATCTATTTTCTTTAAAAGTATATAAAAGTTAGGTTGCTACTTAGAGCCAAATCGTATCTGACTAAAATCAGATCTCCACTGTAATATATATATATATATATATATATATATATATATATATATATATATATATATATATATATATATATATATATATATATATATATATAATGCACTTATTGCATCTTAATTTAATATCCGGCAGCCTACAGCGTCCTCCTCTGATGTGGGAGGTCGCAAGTTCGAATCCCGGCCGAGTCATACCAAAGACTTATAAATATGGTACTAACAGATGCGCTAGGCGCTCAGCATTAAAAAGTTAGTGTTAGAAATGGTCGGCCTGGATTCAGGATAACGTGAATGGGTGGGACATCATGCTACATGTCTGCGGCATGCTGCCTCAGTGCTAGACATTACTATAAACTGCCACTGTAGACATCATAGCGATATGACTGAATTTTTTTAAAGCTACGTTAAAAATCCAGATCACACACACACACTCCTTATATGGCAAAAAGCGAGGTTGAAAACTGAAGTAGTTATTAAATGAACTAGTATGGCGGACGATCTAAGAGAAAACTTTGCACGAAGAAGAAAACTGCTATATTTTTCCACAGTGAAATTCGGCAATATTTGTATTAAGTAAGAAGGCTGTTTAATTTGTTTATGGATATGTATGCTTGTTGTTGTTATTGTTGTAGGGTTTAACGCCATTTTTCAGCATAAGATAGGCTATACATGGAGGCCAGTATAAATGGTGGAAGAAGAACCCGGGAAAACCCCAGAAAGAACCACTGACCCACGAGAAGCTACTGACAAGCTTTCTCACATACCCACATTGGCCAAACCCGAGACTCGAACCCGGATATGTATGCAACATCTTCATATTTTCGGATGATATGCTGGTAAAGCTTCTGGTGTGAATTACACCCTGCTGCTTCATGGATACATTTAGGAACGTTTTAGCACCAAGGAGTATGGGTACTTACAATTCAGTCAAAACACATTTTATTGCCATAAATGTTAACAAATGGGGACGGAATACAAGTTCGCACAACTAATACTAGTCCTACCATCGCATAGTGCGCAGACAGATCCGTGTCTATGTAATTTGTAAGGAATAATCCATAGAACAAACAATGTAGACCCTATTATGTCGATACATTGTGCGACGGCATATCAGGGTCCAAGTTGTTTGAAATTGGACTCGACTTACAAGCATAAACCGTATGTATTAGAATGCTTTCTTTAATGTCATTTTATATGTTTTAAGGCCACTTTTATACTGTATCCAAAAGTTTATTGCACAGACAAAGAAAAGCCGAGTCAAGTTATTAACAATTTGTTTCATGGCAGTATTAGTTTACAAACTTTTGATAGCACGCGCTATAACTGACTAACCGCCGTTTGACCTGTAAGTCTGTCCCTTTTCATTAAAACGTTCTTCAACTCAGCCTCAAGACTTTTACTCGAATGCCGAATGAACTTTTGTCATTTTCTCAAATGGCTTTCAAACGCTAAAAGCTCAACAATTGTTTGAGCTTTTGCTCACATATTGGAGTTTGCTGTCGCCAAGTCTGAATGTTTATATCCAAGATGGCGACTGTCGCTATTTGTTCTCCATTTGGACGTTTTTGCTCCAAACAAAATTACTATAACTGAAGAAATTTACAAGATTCAGTAGACAAGGATCGGTATCGCGATAATAGACGCAAAATTTGCGCGAATTAATAACGGAGATACAGATCGTGATGAAATGTGGTGTGGAGGTGGGATATCTACGGATCACCGTACAACATCTATATTTTATAGCACTTTAAAGGCGTAAATAATGATGCTCATGTTCAGTTATTTTAAACTACTAACAGCCTGTTTTGCAGAATGTCAAGGAAAGGCAGGAGAGAGAGAGAGAGAGAGAGAGAGAGAGAGAGAGAGAACTATCTAATTGCAATTTTATAAATTTTACACATACTGTGGAGAAATGGGTTCCATAGTTTTTCAGTCATCATTTGTTTATATAACCACTTTACATGAAACTGACGATTACGAAATTTACACGAAAACCTGGTGGTAATAAATAAATAAAAACAAAACAAAAAAAAGTCACTGCTAAGAGATGTTTGTTCAATGCATGAATTGTCCACGTTCGATTCAGGTTTCATTCCTTTTGTCGTTACATCCGTTTAAACATGCCCCTGGTGTATCTTATACATCATCTACCCTGTCCCCATTTTTGGTCCGCTGTATCCACTTGACCTAACCTTTCTTTGTAATCTTTCTATTTAGAACGTAACTACGAATTTCCTACTTTCACAAATAACCTATAAAACTGAAGAAACCGTAGTGACACAAATTTTCAACATGCTCCAATCTGATTAAAATCAGATCTCCGCTGTCCTACGTAAAGATCTGACAACGACCGCTTAAGGGTAATTGTTGGGTGGTGGTGGTGTTTGTTGGTGGGTTGATTGATTGACGGATTGTATCTTCTTACAAGGTGTCCGCTTTATTGGGTTATCGTTATCTAGAGGGTGATCGCCTTCGGTGTTATTGCCCAGATCGAGTAAATATTAATATAAAGTGTGAAACTTACAGGTGGAATTGATAAACATCTGACCAGATATATAAAACAGAATGACACGAGCGTACATGAAAAATAACAATTTAATCAATTACATAAACAACCGTGACAATGCATTACATTAGGAAGATACACTTTCTATTTGAAATAAATCATTCACCAAATTTCAAACACAAATATACTTACATAAATAGCCGATCTGTTTTAAATGATAGAACTGGTTCATCATAGAATCGAGTGTACAATCGACGTCATTGCCTTGTACAACTTCATAACCTGCTTATTTCCGGTTCATTCCAACTTCATTGTGGCTGTTCTTCTTGGTCCTTTCCACTTTTCCCTTCTCCAAACTCTCTATTGTCTCGCCTCTTTCGGCCCTCGAACTTTGTGTGGGTTGGTGGATACGTAAGTACGTGATACGTAGGTACTTAGATAATTCAGTACGTGGATACCTCTAGTGGAGCTATTTCCCCTTCGAAAATAAACAGAGAAGCAACATAAGTTTCCTGTCAGATATCTTACTGGGAATAGATCATTACTCCCCTTCTCGTTATGTCTGATATCGTCCTATCGGAATTCAAACAGATATCAAAGGCTATCTGGTCAAGCCCAACATGGCAGACCTTAAACTAACCTAGTTTCATAAGATTAATGTACTTCCTAATGGCTATTTCAACCTGACTCACATTATCATCACACCAGACATAACAGTTCCGTTCTCGTCTCAATTACACAAATGAAGGAATGAAGTTTATTACATGGCTTAACTACGTTATTTCTAGCGAATACACACATTCAAATCTTTAGCATATATGAAATCTCACTTCATGGCTTAACAATGTTAATTTCAGTCAATACGCACTCAAGTCTTTATTATACGTGAAATCATCTAAGTTCGGTGAACTCACACGGATTCTCGTAACTCATATCAACTAAGGTAAGGCATGAAATTCTTAGAATACCTACAACAATCAAGACGACACATTCAAACAATTCGTCAAACTTATATAAAGAAGATCATTGTACGAATTCAGATAGATAAACTCAATACAGTTGTACTCATATCAAGAAAATTGATCTACGAATTTAAACAAATAAATTCATGCAAATATAAGCAAATAAATCAAGCAAATCGTTATGTTGGTATCAATGGATTATATGAGATTGGTGCAAATATCATGTGCTTTCAAGCTTTGCTCGCTTCTACCGCCAGAATTGTGTCCGTCGACTTTCCAGATATCCGGTCCCTTGGATAATTGTTTACGAGTGAATTTCTTCTAAATTCAAACTCGGAGTCTCCTACATTTGTTTTCTCTTGCAGAAAAACGTAGACAGACTAAATTTTGCGATGGGACAGATTAAAACCAAGAAATTTCGTGTGGGTACCACGCCCCTTATTTAGCGTAACCAATCCAGATTAAATATATCTCCCGCCTTTTATAACTAGGCGCCAAAATTAGAGTCCGCCTGACCTCAAGATTTCCAAATAACTGATTCTGGAAAATATCAAATCTGACATTTTCGATACAAAGATCGAAGTTAACCCTTCCCTTCCAGTCTGTCTGATTGTTAAAAAAACGAATGCTTAATTAAGAATCGCTTACTCCCGCGACACAAGCATTAAAAATCCTTGCAGTATGGCGATTTAACACGCACCGGTGCCCATAAATCTAATTAATCGTTCACCTGCCCAAATTAATGTGCTCTTTATAGATCGACAGAAATTTGCACCCTTACAGTCATGTTCTGGGGACCTTTGAATTAGCCAATGGAAATTCAGCTTTAAAAAATCTGAAAGTGAATCAAATCGCTCGGAACACATTCATGCTCTTAATCCACACTGCTCAGTCTCCAGACGCGAAGATACAAAACTTCATCTGATTGGTTGATAAAATTAGAGATTATGGAAATAACTTAAGTTACTAGAACATGACCCCTAAGCGGTCGCTGCCAGATCTTCATGTATAACAGTGAGGATCTGATTTTAATCAGATTGAACATGCTCTTACTAAATGTTGAACATTATTGCGTGATTTAGGCAAGCCAGATTACTTTCGAAGGGCATACAAACACTGGCCTGCTCAATAAGATAAAATTAATTTTTTGAATTCATTACATTACAGTGATAAAAAGGAAAAGTTTACTCAATGGTATCCGACAGAGCCTGCAGATAATTACCATCCCCCAAACCCATCTTACTGATAGTGAGGAGCGCTGTACGTTTGACCCATGATGCACCACACTGATGTCAAGCTGTCAACCATTCTTTTCAGGGGAAACACATCAGACTGTCCGTTGTGTGAATGACGTCATCCACTAATTAATCTGGAGACATATATTTAACTACTTACGGGCATGACAGTGGCATGTCAATTTAGGTCGTGTACCAGCAGGGCAGGGCGTCGTTGAGTTATGGTATGATATAGGTTGTTTCCTTTTTTATAAAGAAATTACCTCTTAATAGAGGGCGCTCTTCACATATTATATATTTCTGAGCGCCAACATTGTATTATTTTAGTTGTTGTTCATTTTGGGGCTTAACGCCATTTCTCAGAGCAAGATAGGTTATACGTAGCAGCCAGTATAACTAGCGGAGGAAGAACCCGGGAGCAACCACCGAGCCATGGGAAGCTACTGGCAAGCTTTCTCACATATCCACATTTGCTGAGACTGAAACCCAGGCAGAGGTGAGATGGCAGTGATTGGTAAAGGCGAGCGCTTTATACCACTCGGCCCCTGGACTTTAACAAAGACTGTTAGTGAAAAGATGACATAGTTATGATATTAAGTCCTCCAAACTACATAGATCTATTCAAGGACACACACACACACACACACACACACACACACACACACACACATATATATATATATATATATATATATATATATATATATTAACATATATATATATATATATATATATATATACAAACACAAACACAATACTATATGAAATTATTGACAACTACTATCTTAAGGTAGTTATAAAGTAAGAGAAACGCTCATTCTGAAAGATGATAGAAGGTAAAGTACCAAGTATGGCAATTCCTTAGTGGATAGCAGCAGTCTCAGATCTCCACAGTTAAAGGTCCCCAGAACATGACAGCGGTGGCTGTCAGATCTTCACGTAGGACAGTAGAGATCTGATTTTAGTCATTTTGTGGGAAACATAAAACGTTTGCAAGTCTCTCTCTCTCTCTCTCTCTCTCTCTCTCTCTCTCTCTATATATATATATATATATATATATATATATATATATATATATATATATATATATATATATATATATGGGGGTGGGTGGGTGTATACAGTAATTATGACCGAAGACGTTTGCAAACGTTTCTTTCGTTGGTTATTGCCGGTCAAAGTGTCAAATGTGTGGGAGCGCACCATGTTTTAAGTTCAAAAGCAGGTTGGCTGAAGATTAGATTTATGTACATCATCGGACATAGCCACATCACAGGCTTTATCTAATTTGATTTGGATAGCAACTGGTATTTATACTAAAAACAATTAACCTTGAAAGAGTTCATTTAAGCCAAGTGTAAATGATACCGATTTATACTGTAATTTTTGCCAATGGGGGTGTCGTTGCTTATTTTACGTAAAGCCCTGTCCTAGGCTATTTCATAACCTATTTCGTGACCCTTGACAGACATCAGAGATTCATCAGGTAACGACTGCCCCACATTTTGAACAAGTTTCGGCGTTATGAGGATCATTTCAGTGCAGATATGAATCTGGAACCTAATTTGTTTTCAGTTTTCAGAGTAGAGGGGTTGCGGTTTACTAAACGGAAATTTTCGGGACCAATAAAATGTTTTTGTCAGAATTATTTTTCTGTTTAATGAGGTCATTTGTAGCACATGCAAGGCTATAAATGGCAGCAAAAATATAATGGCGCTTGTACATTTTACTTCTTTGATACATCACACGCAGTGACATCAGTTTCTAAAATAGATTTTCGGACAAGGCGAACCAGCCTAATGGCAACCAGTGATACTTTCCCTATTATTCTTCTTACTGAAAACGATGTACCAGGCGCTAAATTTGTTCATCTCAATATAGATGAGCATTCCAATATTCAGTTACAGCGATGGTTAGATTGTCAAGGCCTGCCCAAAAACGGAAAAAGAAGCATACTGCTTAAAAGGTGAGTCAAAACAAATATATCGGGACCTGGTGTATTAATGTTTTCTGGACTACGATCGTTTCTTGAATCGTGCATTTTGTATCTTGTATTTTCAATACTCTTCTGTATGCAAAGTGTTGTAAATAACAGAAATGTTGATTTTTTTTCCTATCTGCAGTATATTTTATGTATACATTAATCATATAAACCAGAAGTCACTTTGACATGTGTTTGATTTATAACTGTACATTCTTGTATGGTTTTATACCGTTTGAAACAATAAGGCACCCCATAACTGTTACTGTTATCTGATGGGTTTTTTTTGCTATTGTTATTCTTCTACTAATTATTATTATTATTATTATTATTATTATTATTATTATTATTATTATCGAAAATAATCCCGGTAATTTTGGCATAATTGCATGGGTATGTAAGTAATAAAAGTTACTGTTATATGTGTTAATGATTATTTTTGCTATTGTTATTCTTCTAATTATTATTATTATTTTTATTATTATTATTATTATTATTATTATTATTATTATTATTATTATTATTATTATTATTATTGTTGTTGTTGTTGTTGTTGTTGCAGATAGCTGTGATGAATGTTCCTTGGTGTGACTTTCTGGTTTGGTCAGATGTAGACTGTATAATTCTTAGGATCAGATTTGATGAATCTCTGGAACAGTATAATGCACAAGTTGATAGAATGTCATCACCAATACATATGTCCTGAATATTTTGAGATGCAAATTCCAAGGAAACTGCCCCCAATTAAATTGTCTGAATGAAGTGTTGTTAGGATTTTGAAAATTGACTAAACAGTTGAAAATATAATAAATACACACTGAGAAAAGACAGGCTGAATACTGAGTGGGATTACTTTCTGTAACAGTCTAAATTTCTTAATTCTCTCAATGGACCGTTCAACATATATCCTATGCTTGGCTATATCTTTAGTTAGTGCAAACTACATATATATGCATCCTTCGTCACATTTTTTATGGTAAAATCACGTCGGCCGCAATGATGTACCCATAGCATAGACCTTTCTCTCTCCTTGTCAGGCTTTGGAAAACCGTGTCCAAATCCAATGAACCAAACACCATCTTTCTGGTATCTCGAATCACTTGTACATGAACCATAGCAACAATGCTTAGTGGTCACCATATTAAATAATTACTTTTCCAGAAGAATATATAGCTTGTTAATTGATTTAAAAATGCTGCCAGCATACATGTTACTACGCGTCGCTAGCGGCTTTGTCCGAAAACAATATGGCCGCAGCCGCGGCAATGACATCGTAGTTTATTTGTAACACAAGGCTGAATTAAGTACAAGCGCCATTGAGGGAGAACCACCTAACTACTGAAAGCACTGTTAAGATACCCAAGTTGTCAGAGCTGAGACATGAGCCCACGTGGACAGAGGTGATACTGGTCTGTAAACTCGATCGCCTTCGACCTCTTGGCAACCAGGGGCTCCCTGCAACATATATCGCCTAGAAAACTGCAATCTATCTATCTATGTGTCTGTCTGTCTGCCTGCCTGCCTGCCTACCTACATTTCTATCTATCTATCTATCTATCTATCTATCTATCTATCTATCTATCTATCTGTCTGTCGGTCTGTCTATCTGTCTACCTAATTTATGTCTGTATAATTACTTGAATATGCACGCAAATCCAGAACGAAGACAAAGGGCCAACAAACCGAAAAACATATCCCAAAAAGCGGTAAAAAATCCAGAACATAAGCTGATTGAAATGGAACTAAATTCATTTGTTTATTAAACTTTACCTGTCTTATGTCGATTTTGCAAGACGTCAGAATCTTTAACATCGCCTCTCGTCTGCTTGAGATACTGACATATAGAATCGTGAGGACGGATGAAACATAAGCCAACTAACGAGCCCAGCGAGACAATCGCTCGTCCTCGCAAGTGTGGAACCCGAAAATTGAACCAAGGTCCACAGAGATGCGACACCAGTATGTTGGCACAGTACTTTCGTGGCCCTTAAGTAAAAGATTAAGAAACGGTGTGAAAAATGTGCTTGGCCTAAAGGTGTCTATTCCGACGCCAAAATTATCAAGCATAAGATATAATACACACGCGGCACTACAAAGATTGCAACCACCTGTACGCCATCCTGAATCAGTACATAATCATAAATTACTTCTAAATATAGACTCAAGTCAGTTATTACTTCCGAGTCAGTACGCACGAATGTAGTCCCTGTCTATTTTTAGAGCATGTCTTTCTCCCTCATTTAGTTGATGATAGTGAGTTAGATTTAGGGATTGTTGGTAATGATTAAAAGGGACTTGGTTCTTCCTTAGAATATGAGCGTTATGGTATGTGTACTTTAGCTACCATGCACTGTGAGCAATGAAGCATTGCTGCTGGTGAGGGAAGTGAAATCTGTGACTCACTGCTCGCTGTTTTACTTACATTCCTGCCTCTCAAAATTGACGGATAACCTACAACAAAAAAGTTCACTGTGTGTTGATCTTTGAAGATGCTTTAGATTAACATATGATTTATTATGATTTAGACACACTGGAAAATTCTGTACTGACAAAGAAATGTAGGGACTATATTGAGAAAAAATAATTGTGCTTTGAGTCAATATGGCGTTTCCACTGTCTGCCACTTTGTTGGTGTCGTACTGAGTATAAATTTAAGGTCACAATATGATTGACGGCACATGAAGACATCCCAGGTCACCAAAATGGCCAAAATAAAACTGTAAAGTTGCAAAGTGTTCCAGGTCAGAGAACTGCCATGTCACAGACGTGAAGGGGTACCATGCATTTAAGAATGTTTAGTCATGTGACAAAGTGGTAGTGTTATGGTTGGCTATATCAGTGATAAACCTGTATTTCATGGGTTAGAAAGGACATGGTTGTCATCCATTTCCTGACATGGATTCAACTTTTCAGATATAAAATACTAATAAATGCCAAGGAAAGGACACAGTATATTTTTGGTGATCATATTTATTGTCCAGTAAAATTAGGATCTTCCTCCAGTCTAAGTTAAGTTGGTGTTTTCTTTTGTTTTTTTGTTGTTGTTGGGGGTGGGGGTGGGGAGCTCCTAAGGTGATATGAAAGGTACAAGGCAAAATGAAGCTAATAAGGTCACTACACGGTAAAATGAAGCTAATAAGATCTCTCCACGGTGAAATAAAAAGTCGAATATTAAAACAATAACATGACCAAGTCAGCATCGAGGCATTTAAATTATGTGTAATAGCTGTTGACTAGTATGGAAGATTCCTGCAATCAACCGTCCAAACTGGGTAGATAAATCAATAAATTATATAGAAAACAGCTATATATTGTTGAAGCAAATCAAGTGCATGTAATGGATCTAATAAAGTAAAGAAAATGTAATACATTTTAACTGGTGATTTGTTTCAAATGAACGCGTCTCGTCATCAGACTGTTATGCACTGTTGACGTTTCCATGATACATGAAGCATGCTTGAAATTACTAATTATACAGAGTGGAAAAATAAAACTGATCACCAGGTATGATGTATGTGTTGCTGTGTGTGCTTGATGACCAAAATCCCATTGGACAAAATATAAGGTTTGGTTTTGAGGGGTGTTTTGTTTACTGAAGTTTCAAATTTCAGCTTAAAAGAGATGGAATTAGTGTGTGTGTGTGTGTGTGTGTGTGATTTGCATTTTTACGTACATTTTAATTTTTTTTTCTCAGTGGTATCGCTACGATGTCTGCAGTGTGGCAGTTTATAGTGATGCAAAGAGGCAACATGCCGCAGACATGTAGCATGATATCCCACCCAGTCACATTATCCTGACACCAGGCTGACCAGTCCTAACACAAACATCTTAATGCTGAGCGCCTAGCGAGGTAGCTATTAGTACCATTTGTATAAGTCTTTGGTATGATTCGGCCAGAGTTCGAACCCGCGACCTCCACATCCGAGGCGACCTCTCTAACCACTGAGACCACTGGAGAGGACGATGGAATCAGTTATTTCTCCTTAGTTATACATAATGCGCATATTTGTTAGTACCTACTGTTGAAATTTATACTGTAAGTGTTTAAACCAGTTTTGAATAAAAAGCAACCCCCCCCCCCTCCAAGCATTTTTCTCTCTTATTTAAATTTACATGATTTGCTCAAATCTCAGTAGCCAGTAAAATATTTGCGAATAGTTTTTGCAAAATGTTCTTTTGTTGGTCATTGTTGCTAAAAGTGTCAAAGGCCTGGAAGTTAGCGTTGTTTATAAGTTTAAACGGTTGCTTGAAGATCATCGGCCACTACTTTCATCGTCAGATTTCGCTTTACACAGCCATAAATAACTTTGAAAGAGTTCACTTCAGCCAGGTGTTACTCATTTACATCCATTGTATCTTTTGCCAGTGGGAGTTTTGGTCTTTGTTTTACTTCAAGCGTGGTCGTAGGCTATTTCCTGACCGATGGCAGACCTCATAATTCTTATCTAGCAGCGATCTCGCCACAGAGCGTTCGGTCTCATTAATGAGGTTCATTGCAGTGCAGATATTACGGGGACCGGACCTTTGTCTCAGTTTGAGAGTAGAAGGGTTGCAGCTTACAAAATCATTTCAATTCAAATTAGACCAATCGGGACCAGATGTCTCGGTTTATGGTTTATTTTTGTTTCATGAGGTTGTTTCAGTCTCGAGAGATTTTACTCTGTGTGCGCGTGTATTTGTGCGTTTGTGTGTGTGTGTTGAGAGAGAGAGAGAGAGAGAGAGAGAGAGAGAGAGAGAGAGAGAGAAGACGCAAAGAATAGATTTATAGATGGATACATAGCTATACCCATATACACAGATAGATATATATTGAACTGTCAGTTTTCTTGGCGATCTATAAATCTGTCACTTGGGCTGAAATGACTTACAAGTGAACATTAAGTTCAAAGGGGGTTATTAAAATCGTTTCAGACATACACATAACAATCTTAACCACATGTCAACAAAATCCAACATATTTATTTGATTTTGTGGATTTAACGCCATTTACATGGCGTCCAGTATGCTTGGCGGAGGAACAACCCGGTAAGAAACACTGACCTAGTGGAAAGCTACTGGCAAGCTTTCTCATATACCTAGGTTGGCCGAGCCGATATATGAATCCTCACGGACTGAGGTGCGAATGAGTGGTATCTGTAACGGTGAGTGCCATATCACTCGGCCAGCGTGGGCATCCTGTACGAAGCGCCTTAGGCAACAAAATATGGCCTCCTGTACGAGGCGCCTGAGGCAACAAAATATGACCTCCTGTACGAGGCGTCTTAGGCAACAAAATATGGCGGGGCCCCTTGTGCTGAAAAATGGCGTTAAACCTTAGAACAACAACAACATATGGCTCTTGTACGAGGCTCCTTAGGCAACAAAATATGGCCTAACGAGGAAGCAACAGTTGAATGTTTCAATGTTGAGCATTTAATTTCACCTGTTGTTCTTCCTCATATGTCGATTTAAAAACAAACTTCAACACAAACCAAAGAAAACATTTATCTGTTGATTGCACAGCTGTGTTTGAAGTTTTCTTTCCTGTATCGACTTAGTAGATTTTACGTATTGAGTTTACACAGCGGTGGTTGATATTTCAATGTTGTATGTCAAGAATTCCAGTTTCATACATTACATTTCATATGTCGAGTATTTTCAGTTTATCCGTTGAATTACACAGGAAGTTGAAAGTTCCCTTTTCTATATAGAGAAATACCCATATGTATGCAAAACATTGTTTTATGTTTACGTTTGTATTAACTCTTGTTTCTTTCTTATGCTGTGTTATATTGAATAGGGTACGAGTATTTTGCAAGCCATTCAGGGGATGAGTATGCTGGGTTATATTGAATAGGGTACGAGTACTTTGCAAGCCATTCAGGGGATGGGTATGCTGGGTTATATTGATAAGGGCACATGTAGTTTGTAAGCCATTCAGAGAATGACTAAGCTGTTTTATACTGATAAGGGTACGAGCAGTTTGTAAGTCATCCAGGGGATGACTATGCTGTGTTATATTGATAAGGGTACCAGTAGTTTGTAAGCAATTCAGCGGATGACTATGCTGTGTTACATTGATAAGGGTACGTATAGTTTGTATGCCATTCAGTGGATGACTATGCTGTGTTACATTGATAAGGGTACGTGTAGTTTGTATGCCATTCAGTGGATGACTATGCTGTGTTACATTGATAAGGGTACGAGTAGTTTGTAAGCCATTTAGAGGTTGACTATCTGACTTATGATCGGGCGAAATGACAGAACCCGAAAGGACCCGCATAAACAATATCTTCAACGACTTCAAGTTTGTTTATAATTTTTAAAAATTCAGAGACGAATTCCTCATAAAGAGAAACCGCTTGAATACTACAAAATAGATTAAAGTGACCTCATTTTTTCTTCAGTTCCGGTCAGTTTCTCAAGCATATTTAGTAACAGAGTAATGCAACTTTGAATGCAAATGCATCCTGGTGACTACTACACATATCAACAACAGTCGGTCACTGTGATAATATTTACCCCTTCAGTGCTTTACTCAGTTTTTATTTTTGAGTACATGGATGTGGGAAGCGAGACCTATCAGTAACATTTTTGACCGCAACATCTGCATTGTCAATTGTTTAGGATATTTGTTTAAGTTTTTCATTTGAATAGATTTCCTGAATCGCTTTATAAATTCCAATCATATTTGGTATGAATCATTACAAACTCTGCACAATTCATTTCTATCCGTTGTTTTCACGTGACGTCAAAAAACGTGTATACTTCCATATCCGCCATTTTGAGTCTCAAATCGGTACTTAACAACATTGTTCTTCCCACATAATTATCAAGGCAAGTCTCACATTGTGCGTAAGGATAAATTAATACATCACATTCTGTTGTGCATGTCGACCGCACGAGACCAAATGCTTGACTTTCCTCTTTTTTCTTCAAGTAAAACATTGACATTTCAACCGTCTTTGTTATTCTTGCACAAACAAATAGATCAATCAATAAACAGACGCATAAACAAATGGATACACACACAAGTAGAAACATGTAATGATTTTCAAGTTACATGGGCTGAAATCAATCATTTAATTATAGTTCAAATTAAAAAATCAATCGTTAACATATAATTTCATATTTCTAAAAGCATTTAAAGAATAATTGGTTTTGACGTTCTGTACAAAGTCATGCTCCGTTAGGCAAATGTTTCCTTTTAATACACTGAAGATGAAACTTCTTTAAACGGTTATCGCTTACATTCAATATCATCCGACGTCCATCATCTCCACCACAAATACAATATTTCACCGTACGTATTAAAATTGGTTTGTCAGCTGTCTTTGGCACAAGCACATGTTTTCGCGAAAAGTATTTGTTCATTAAAGTTCTGGCATAATACACATGCTACGAACTTTAATTTCCGTAACTGTTAGTAGTAATAGGGGATACCCTACGGACAAAGGGAATTAGCATTACGGGACCCTACTTTATACCCTGGGGACAAAATTTATACGGACAAATGGCACACCCTGGGACAATATACGGACAATGGGAATTTTGTATAGCGACTGGCACACCCTGGGACAATCTACGGACAATCTGACTTCTATGTTAAACTAGGGGGGTTGTACCCTGGCGACAATGGGAATTTAACATGGGGAATTTTAACATGGGTGGGACTATAGACGGACAAGATTTATAGCGACAAGATATCACCCTGGGCCTGTTTACGGACAATGGGAATTTTGTATAGCGACTAGCACACCCTGGGCCTGTTTACGGACAATGGGAATTTTGTATAGGGACAATAGGAATGGAACAGGTGGGGTGACGTCACGGTACTGGGCACTTGCAACAATGTAGCAAGTACCGTGACGTCATGCCACCTGTTTCATATCTATACAAAGTTTTATGCATTCGCGTTCGTGTCAGTGGATATTATATTATGTTTTAAGCATTCGCGTTCGTGTCACTTGTTGCGGAAATTTAACAACGGACAAGATTTATACGGACAAATGGCACACCCTGGGCTACTATAGCGATTAAATGATGTTTATGTTCGATCAAACGTTTGACAAATTCGGTTTTGCCTGAAACGCTCGGTCCAGAAATGAGCATGTTAAAGGGATGGCGAAGATACAAGGCCTCCCAATTAGCACGATCTAAGTGTTCGTCGATCACTTCGAAAGGGGAGGAAGAGGGAGCAGAGACAGTAGACGTAGCCATAATAGTAGTAGTGCAAGGAAAATGTCAGTTTTGACACGAAGACAGACAAGACAAGAGTTTTTATACATTTTTCACACATGTTTATTGCCATCTTTAAATGTGAACAACACGAAAGACAAAAATACATAAAAGCCAAATGGTTAAGTACATGAATAAAAGACACGTCAAAACGATCATAGTGGAATATAAACAAGTCTCTGTACAACATGTTTGTTGACGAAAATGTGGTGTCCTAGGAACAGTGTGTAGTGTTCTTAGAGTCTCTATACTGGGCAAAGTCACACAGGGTCCTCCCGGAATGGTCTTTCGGGATGTCAATGACGGTCCTGTCCTGTCCTGAAGGGAGTGGTTCTTCCTCTTCTGGTACTGTCACTAACATAAACTATTGGTCTTGGACGTTGTCCCTTTTTATATGTTGACCAATATCGATGTGACCGTACGGTAAAGTGAAGTGGTTGGGAAGTCTCACTCGCTTCTGGTACACAATTTGATACACTTTTTCCAAAGGCCGACGGACAATTTGGTGTGTGGGTAAACGTACAATCTTGTGCGGTTCGTGGGTGGTCACTTTAAAATTTCCATCCTGCCCAGACTGCAAGGCTTCTTTCAAGACGCCAAAGTTCACCAGTCGACTTGTGCGATAATTGAGAGTCAATCCTTTCACTTTACACTCCGTGTGCACTTCTCCTTGTGGGTCACGGTATTCGTAGCGGTAATGTTTGGGACCGCCACTTGCAAAACTTAGAATCTTGTCGTCGGGATGCTCGTCCGTCCAGGCTCCTAAACGGTCCCCTTCGACGACAGAGTGCTGTTGACCCAGACGATCGATGTAGATGCAACTGTCCGTGTCAAAATGCAGCACACGATCTCCTAACAGTTCTAAAGCTTCGTACAGTTTTAAGCGAGCATGAACTGTCACGTAAGCCGCAATGATGACATTTCCAAATTTGTCGGCTTCTACAAAGTCCAGTTCTTCTTCGTAATTGACTAAGATTAAGTCCTCACGAACGACGTCCACGTGTTTCATGTATTTAGTTTTGTCGTGAATCATCTGGAAGTAGCAAGAAGGTTCTGTCAAATACTCCGTCTTGGGTAAACACGGTTGTTGTGCCATTTTGCCCCACAAACAATTTAACATCCCTCTGGCAAACGATCGCCTTCCTTCGTTTTTCTCCACGTGGTCTAAAGTGCTGCCTTCCTGCTCCCAGTATTTCTCTTTGAATTTTGTTTGGCCTTCGGGAGTGTGGCACCAGGAAGGATAGCCGCTGGCTTCTTGTTTCAGTTTTAAAAAGGCATTCACGTAGTCTGCAAAAATGCCTTTTTGTGTCTCGTCGCCCTTGTGGTATTTTTCTGTTTTGGGAAAGTGGTAAATTTCGTACACTTCTAACAGTTGGTATCCCAGGTCCAGAGCTTTAAACAATTCCACGCTGACCCACGTTCCAGTCAAGGTGCGTTCTTCCTGAGTGTGCTGACAAGGTCGGTCTTGGTTGCATATTTCGGCATAAGTACAGCACAAGGGAAACATCAGTTTTCCTTGGCAATGATGTGGTAAAACGGGATGGTACAAGTCCGTGGGAGTTAAGACTTTACACTTGATCAATCCTTCATATTGTCGAATGTTGTCCAAGTCGATGTGTTCCGTCAGCAATTTCGGATGACCTGCGGAAAAGTGACAAAATATTTGCACACGTACGGATAGACAGAACACACGTCCAAGTATTTGATTTCTTCTCCTTTCTCCTCGTCGGCTTGGTACAGCAAACAGGTGTCATTCGTCCGTTCTCCGCACAAACTGTTCCGTGGGTTCAGTGGGTGCACCAGCTTGTAACTTTCCACGATGCGCTTAAACTCGGGATCGGTTTTCAAACGGTGATCGTACTCGTGTTCGCACATTTCTACCACTTGGTATCCTTGCTCTTCTAACTTCAAGCGTCGCTGGCAAGTGGTCTGGTACAAGTCTTCCATGGTTCGTTGCAAAAACTGATTTGTCGTCTTACGTTCAGGGTAGTAGATGGGACATCCGTGAAATAAGCACCCGTCAAACTCATAGACGATCTTGGGGTTTTCTAAGTCCCAGCCATCCACCGAATACGTTCCAATGGTCTTTTCGCCTCCTCCGTTGCGAGCATGTTGGATCCGTTTGTCTTCTTGTCGCACAAGTAATGTAACCATCGTAGGGCTTTGACCGAGTATTGACGTTTGACAAAGTTCATCGTTTGAGGACTGATGACAGCCAAGGTGTTTTCGGGCATGAATCGTTGGCGTTACACCAAGGAACACGCTTTCGAAATGGTGCAAGCTTTTTCAAAGGATCGATCCCTCCGTGCTCCATGAATAGTTCTCGAAATTTTCCACAGCAACGCCGTAAAATGTCCACGTCGGAACGACAATATTTTAACATTTCTTCCTGAAAGTCGCAGGGGTTCGAGGCGTGAGTGTGGTACCAAGCGTAGAAATCTTCTCGTTGTTCGGTACGCATGTTGTCGGGGTCGTAGTAGTGAGCCTAGCTAAATGGGGTAGAATAGCGTGTTGATTGGCTTCGGTGTTGAAAAAGTGTGGAAAATAGCCTTTTGCCATTTCTGTCATTCCAAACGTTTTAGGCATGCGACACAAAGGCATGGCCAAGTAACTCATCGAATCTTTAAACTGCACTTGTCCCACTTGCATGGAAATGATTTTGGCTCTGTTCAAAGTCACTTTAGGACGTTCGGTACTTTTTTCCGTATAGTATCTGAGAAAAAATTGTCCATCGTATCCCGAGAGATTGTGAGCCATCACCGTGGCATAGCGATGACAATCTCCGTAACTTCCGATGTCCTCTTGACTCCACGTCTCGTCGATAGGGTCTAAGATCCATTGGGCGAAATCGGCTAGCGTGTTTGGTCCGCGAAAGATTTTTTCACGTCCTCCAGGAATCTTGGTACAGTGTGGGCAATGAGTCAAGATAGGCTCTTGGATGCACTTCTCGCACGCTCGGTGAGCCACGCAGAAATTAGGAATGTGAATGCCAGTCTCTTGCATGCATTCGAAATCGAAAAAGCTGAAATTGCCTTTCTTCTGGTCATTATCTACTTCTTCATGTTTGGATTGGTATTTTTGAATGTAGCATTGGTGTTCCAAGTGCACGATTTGGCGACAAATGTGACATCGTTTCTTTCCTGAACAGACGTATCACTTGGCATTATTGGTACGTATGCCTTGTCCACAAGCTGGGCACAATCTCAGGAGTTGACAAGCACATTTCTGCTGTGAACCTTGCGTCTTCAGATGTTGTTGGTAACAGGCAGGGCTGACAAAAGTGCGCTGACAAGCTGGGCAATGCACTCGTTCTTGTCCTTCGTCCAGACAGGGCTTAGAGGCTAAACATCCCTCACATTTCGATCCACAATGCTTGTGTTGCTCTCGATTGTTATAGCCATAGTCACATTTCTCATAGTAATAACCGTATTCCACGAATGAAGTGATACTGGTAATGGCATCAAAATGTTCATCGTGATGATAGACGTGCATGTATTTTCCGTCTTTGAAATTTTTGCCTCGAAACAACAGAGGTCCGCGCACTTCTTTTGGGTGTACTTTCAAGGTGTAGCGTGGAGCCAAGACGTCTTGCAAGTTTTGCATTTCAGGAATGCCACAGGGTGTTTCTTTGGAAAGGCCTGCTTGCTGTAGCAGGAGTTCTGCTTCTCTTCTTTGTTTGGCTCGGCTAGATTTTTTAATAGTTTGCCTGGCTCTTTTCCATTCTGCCGTGTCGTTCTTGTCGGCATACGTTCGTCCAACCACGATGGCACGGGCTAAACACATCTTGTCTTGAGGGTTATTAATTCGGACGAGGCTCGTTTTTGTGCTGCGAAGGTCGTCCAATAACACCTTTTTGCGTCCGGTCCCTTGGGGAAGAGAAACGTGGGTCATGAACAGTGTCGCTTTTCCATCGGTGATGTTAAACTTGTCGTTGGATTGTTGCACCTGTTGAATCTTGTTCATGACTTTGGAAGGTGTCAATTCTGCTGGGCTGCTAAACTCGATCCAAACGGGTGACTTCAATCTGTCGTGATGAACGGAAAGTCTCAAGCGATCGTCTTCTTTGGCTTCACATTGCCATTTCAGTGTGGTTAACAAAGAATCCCCCACATCGGTGATGAACCCTTCTGCTTTCTCCAACGGTACGTCGGAATTGAAATCTTTAAACTTCACCGCGTACGTGTAGGCCGTAGTTCTAAATTTTCTAGAGGAGCGTTTGTCGGTTTCTCGAATGTGGTAGTACTTTTCAGGCTTTACTGGTGGTAATGGACTTTGACTTGGTGTAGACTCTCTGCGCCTAGATTCTGGCTCACTCATCTCATCTTCAAAATCGCTGGTAAGAATTTGAGCCAGGACTTCAGCTACTGTGCGAGGCGATAAATCACGTTTCTACCTCTTACTTTCTTCTCCTTTCTTTACGAATGATGCGATCGTTTCATCTTGACTGCTGATTCAGAAATGATTTAACCAAGTTCGTTCTCTCTGTTTATATACCTCTCTCTACCTCTTGTTGTGACAATGACTAGGTATATTTCACAAGGGCAAGTGAAAGTCCAACAGTTAGGAACCCCTGGCTGACTTATGCGAACGACAATGGGGCGTCTTAAACGCCTCATGCATCTTGACGACCCTTTGATTCAAACCCTACCGCGAAATAAAAACGTTGCAAGAAAAAAACCCAAATGGTTGTGTCATCAAGAGAACTAGAAACGGTACTGTGCCGTTAGGACACGTACGTACTCCAGAAAACCACGCTGCTCGACTACGATGTCTCATTCTCTCTGTCACTTCTACTTTGTCGTTGACAACGATGTCTACCAACCCTGATTTAACACACGTTTTTCTTCATTTGATATTTGTAAAAAAAATGTTTACAAGCCGTACAAAAGTTATGTGACTTTAGCTTTTGACACTTGCACAGACTCTTCACTTCACAAGTGTCACGAGAAAAATATCTATCCGATTTTTACCATTTTCCAAAACACGCACACACTTGCAACTTGACCTGAAAATCTGTACTTCTTTATTTGTGGATATCCCACAGGCCCGTCCCAGCATATATAGCTGGTTAAGAACTGTAGGAATATCCCCTCATTGTTTCAGAAATATCAAAGCTTTTATGCGTATTTTTTCCTATTCCACCCTTTATTAGTGCTTAGGTATGTTCCCTAAAGACACAAACAATTTTGAAAAAAAATAATTTTGAATTAAGGTTTCTTTCTGTTTATACATTTTTTCAAGTTGTTGGTGCATGGCAGATTACATCCAAATACCTTCTCAAAGTGAGAGGCATTTCTACACATGGCATTGCCTTCATTAAATTCTGTTTTGTTGGTTAGTCATCGTTATTCTTTAATTCTAATTTTTGATGTATTTCTTTTTATAGAAGATGTAAGGCCTTCTATTGTTGTAATGGTATTTATATTGTTTAGTCTTTTGCTAAAAATATCTACAGCAAAGTGATTAAGTTTGTTCAGTTTTCTTATTTCAAGCCCTACAAAAGAATACCAAGTTGACTGAATGACTGAACGGATTATAGTCGCATATTGCTCGGTGGCTTCCGCGACTGCTTACGATCCTGGGCTGGACCGCAGTCCCTTTAAGAGGGCACTTGGCCCCGGTCTGGGCCTTTTGACCTTAAGACCCCTTAATTGCCAACCAGACGCACTCCACCACTCCCAGCCGACAGACCCAGCAACCGAACCTCCCGCCCAGGCCCCAGCCCCACCCCACCGCGACCACCCATCCACCTACCAAACCCCAAACACAGCCCAAAGGGGAAGGGCACCCCACCGAGGCAAACCACCCCAGAGCACCCCAACGCCAACCCCAAGACAGGCAACAAGCCACCACCCCCAAACCCCAAAGAGCAACGATCCAAGGCCGGCAGGAACTAAACCGAAAAAAGACAGCCACCAAAGGGAAGCACCCAACAATCCCAGTCGAAGACGCCAAAGCCAGCCTTTGATGTAGAGTATGGAGGCCAACCGTTCCATGCATCTGCTTCCTTCCTTGTTGATAGTTGACCTCTCCGAAGGCCCCAAGTCTCCCAAAAGGTACTAATAGCCCTATGCCTGATTTGTCAAATTATATCCAGTTGTGACTATGGATATCCCTATACCAGAATTGTGTTAGCCACCTATGCAATTTATCTAATGATAATGAGTTGTGAATTTTGAATCAATATTATGTTGGAATTTTGTGTACTTAGCGTACTTTTGTATGTCTAAATCGTGCCAATCTGCTGGATGTGTGCCATCCTATGTTACATTAACTCCGCTTAGTAAGTATGGTTGTATTGTTTTGAGCGCACGGCCAAAGGATCATGATAGTTTGTGTTTGGTCTTCTGATGTGAAATGAAGACCTTGGTTGTTCCCTCTCTGCCCTGGAGAGGGAGTTTATGCTCGTCCGGAATTTGGAGACAGCAGGTGGGATGTGTCCTGGACTGTCTTATACCTTAATATGCTCCACACCCTTGTGCCGGGGTCATGGTGAGAAATCTTAGCTCAGCACTGGCTTGCCGAGTTCAGGATTCACCCAGGTATTGCTAGTATATTTTCCCTAGCGCCTGTTTGATGTTCCCAGCGTAGGTGTGTGTGTGTGTGTGGGGGGGGAGGGGGTTGTGGGACAGCAGAGAGAGCTGTCTGCTTTATCTCTTAAGTTGGTGGATTATGTTTTGATGTGTCATGCTTGCTTTAGTGGAGTGCTGATGTATGTGTGGGGGGAGGGGGTTTGTGGGGCAGCAGGAAGAGCGTCCTGGACTGCACCTTAGTTTGATTTGCCATACTGATCCTTATGGAGCAGCAGGTAGAGCGTCCTGGACTGTTCCTCATTTATATATGCCTGCCATATTTGTCCTATTTGGGTGTTTTATGCAGTAGACAGAGCCGCCCTAACTGCAGTCAAGAGCTTGTCCGGGTGATGTATTTGCGTTTTTGATGCAGCAGGCGGAGCTGCCTGGACTGCTTCTGAAAGCTTGTCCGAATAATCGAGTGCAGCGGGGAGGGGGGTATCCTGGACTGCCTCTTATGTTACGATACCAAGGTGTTGATGTGTGTGTGTTGGGGGTGGGGGGAATTTTGGCCAGCAGGTACGGCATCCTGGACTGTCCCTTGCTTTGATTGTTTGTTTTCGGCAAATATAATTGTATAGTTATATCTTTTCTGTGTTGGCAAATGAAAGTTACATCTTTTCTCTGTTGGCAAATTTGTAAGTTAATTGATCCTCCTTTAGTGGTTAGAGGCTGGGGTTTGGAACGGATTTCTGTTGATTCATCTCCAATCTCGTCTATTTTGCTGCTATCATTCCCTGCTGATTGATGTAGGGTGTTATCATTATTGTCTTTTTGTTCTTCATTTTTCAGTAGTACATATTACGGTATATATTTCGGTATGTTGCACCCATTGATTGATGATAAGGTTGATCTTCTGAGTTGCCCTTTGTTTGGTAGCGTCTGCAATAGCCTCTCTTTCCATCTTCTTCCGATTTCCTGTTTGGATTTATTTCCTGGGATAGCTCCTGAATCGGTTGTTTTTTGTTCCTCTTCTTCTGTTATCTTGATGCTCCTTGAATTTCGTTTATTGGGTATTAATCTGTTGGTTCACATGATTGGAATTTTTGTTTGTGTAATAACCTTTATATCCATGTTCATCAGTTGATGTTTTGATATCTATGTCCTGGGATTATTACACATAGAATTCCTGAATCCTCTACTGATATTGATTCTTCTTTTTGAGATCGTTGTGATCCTTGAATCACCAGTATATTATTGTTTGTCACCTTCGAATAGTGACCATATGCATATATATATATATATATATATATATATATATATATATATATATATATATATATATATATATATATATATATATATATATATATATATACAGAGTTATATAAAGATATCTATTAAAAGAAAAATATTTTAAAAAAAAAATTTTTTTTAACTAGAGATAAATGTGTGGCACAGGATGTAAGTTTTAGTCTCGTGTAACACCGCATATATGTTCTAACCCAAGTGGTAGAATTTTGCGAGTAATGTCAAAGTCATTGTCGTAACCAATTTCTAAGGTATATCCTAGTATATTTATGTTTAGATAGTGGGGGTAATGATGCTAGTTATATTTATTGATTGGTGGTGGTGTAATACATTTCTTTATCCTATAGATTAAAAACTTTACAGAGTTCTTTGTTATAACTAATTTGATTAAACACTATATGATTGAAGACAAAAGTAATCCATTGTGATGGGAGATATGACATACAAACAACAGAACAATATAAATGTTTAGTCAAGGTAGATAAGACCTAGTAAATTGTTAATATTATAGGAATAAAAAGTCAGAGTAATAGTATTGATTTCTTTATTCAACATGTTAATGTCTAACGAAGCGTTCAAGGTGTCTGGCACATAGCAATTCATTTGATAACGAAACGTGAAATGTATATAGCACATAGTATTTGTATATTTTATAGTAAGAAGAAGTCAAAGATACCATGTTGATTTCTTTATTCATCGTTTTAACGTCTATCCTGCAATTTGATATTGGCGTCAAGGGTAAAAAATTTCTGTTAATTTACAAATGATTGTATGTATTAAATATATTGATATTTATTAATATCCTTGAGGAAGATGATTATGTTGCCGCATGCACTCTGTAGGTTGGGACTTTTCTTTTCATTGAGGCAGTCAGGATATGTGGTTGGCGCTCCTATCTTTAGCTGGAAATCCGTGAATATTTTCCTTGATCGGGTGTATTGTCTGCAGTCATTGAAGATGTGTTCTATGGTGTCCGGAAGATTGCAGGTCTGGCAGTTGATGTCGGTGTCTGTTCCATGGCTGGTTCTTATGAGAGTTTTACCTGTCCTTAGTCGATTGATGATTTGTTGATCTCTTGTAGAGAGTTTCAGATGAACAGTATTCCCTCTTTTGACGTTCGGTTGGATTTGGTGTAGTTTCCTTCCTTTTTCCGAAAAGTCCCACTGATGTTGCCATTGTTGGTTGATGGCTTTGGTGACTGGACTGTATAGTTCTTGAACACTAGGATCTAGTGGATGCACGTCTGTGTCCTGTAGGCTTTGTTTGGCTGCAGTATCCGCTTTGTCGTTTCCAACAAGGTTAATGTGTGAAGGTACCCAGAGGAATTCTACCAGGATATGGTTCGATTCCAATTCCCGCAGACTCATCAGGGTTTCTTGGAGCATATTCTTCCTGCTTTTAGATGAACCTGTTTCTATGGACTTGAGTACGCTCAGAGAGTCAGTGATGATGAGGTACTGCAGTTGTTCTTGTGTTTTAATCCACTTAAGAGCCTGTAGGATTGCCCAGAGTTCCGCCGTGTAGATAGAGGTGCCGTCTGGGAGTCTGTTCCGGGTTGTGATGTTCTGAGCTGGTACCACCATTGCTGCTGCTGTTCGGTTAAGTTCTTGTGACTTTGATCCATCAGTGTAGATGTGAGTGTACTGAGTATACAATTCGTCCAGTAATGTCAGAATTCCTGTCAATAACTTCCATGGATTATGTTGTTTTCGTTCCATCTTTTGTACCTGAAAATTAATGTGGGGAGTAGTATTTCTCCATGGAGTAGGGTCTAAGTTGATTATTGGTTCCGCTTGTAGGTCTGTGATGTTCAGCTCCATCTTGAGAGTGTGTATCATCTTGGCGGCCGATGGCTGTTTGGAGTATGTTGGCTTGAAGAAGATATTAGATCTTTCAATGGCTTGCCTTACTGGATTTGAGATGGGGTGTGTGGAGATCCTGATGGCATAACGCAGAATCTGTTCCTTTCTCCTTAAGTTTAACGGCAGTTCTCCTGTGATGACTTGTAGTTCTTCCAGTGATGTATTTTGTAGCGTTCCCGTGCAGGTTCTGAGTGCCTTATGTTGGATACTATCCAGCTTGGCTAGCTGATATTTATTGGCCAAGTCGTAGATCTGGCAGCCGTAGTCCAGTTTAGCTCTAATCAGTGATTGGTAGCGTTTCAGAAGCGTGGCTTGATCTGCTCCCCATGTTGTTCCTTTAAGATGTCGAAGGATATTTATGTCTTGCAGGCATCTTCTAGCTAATTCTTGGATATGATAAGTCCATGTAAGTGCTTCATCTAGTACCATGCCGAGAAACGTGGTCTGTTTTACAAATGTTATTGGTTGTCCTTGGATGTAGAGAATAGGGTATTGCTGATTCTTTTTCCTGCGCCTTTTTCAGAAACGGATTGAAATTCTGATAAGCGCGGACGTGAATGAAAACATGTCTGTATAAGTTTGTGTTGAAGTATAGCGTTGAGGTTTAAAAAGGAATTAACAGCAACGAAGAACAGGAGCACATACAACTGAGAGCAGCCATCCACAGATATATATAGAGAGAAGAAAGAACAGAGGAAAGAGGCAAAAACTACCAAAACTTGCCAAGGAAAGAAGAACAAATGGAGGCAAGATCCAATAACCCTCCACAATCTGCCACACAGAAAAGATATAACTAACCAACCTGCCACATACAGAAAAGATATAACTAACCAACCTGCCAAACGGCCCCTACAGAAAAGATGCCAAAACGACTAGCCAGCCAGATTTGCCAGACAAACAACAAAGCAAGGAGCAGTCCAGGAAGCTCTACCTGCTGCTCCACAAACCCACGTACCCCCCCCCCCCCAATTAACACCCTAGCTGGGAACATCAAAACAGGAGCTAGGGCAGATATACTAGCAATACCTGGCATAAAGGTGTCTGTATCAAATCAAAGGTAAGGGACAGTCCAGGATTCACCCCACCTGCTGTCCCAAAATTCCCTCTCGACACGGACAAACTCAAAGGCAAGGGACAGTCCAGGCGGCTCTGCCTGCTGCCCCGCAAAAAACCCAACCAAAGGTCTTCAGTTTGACCCCAGAAGACCAACGACACACAATCATGATCCTTTTGGACGGCGGCGCAAAAACATAAAACCAACAATACCCAAGCGGTGCTAAAATTATAGGATGGCCCACATCCAGCTGATTGGAAAAATTTAGACCCATGTAAGTACGCTAAGTACGCGAAATTCAAACACAAATATTCATTCTAAATTCACAACTCTTTAAAATTTGACAAATTGCTCAGGTGGCTCACACAAAATTGGCATAGGGACATCCATAGGAACAACTGGAAACAATTAGAACAAAGTCTGCCCTGCTGAGATAAAGCAGGTTGAGCTTGATCTTTGGTGAGGTGAGGTGGGGGACGGGCCGCGGTGGGAGACCTGGTGGTGGGTCTGCGGTTTGGGAGCGATGTAGGGACGTCCACCTTATTTTGGGGCTATGATGGCACCATGCTCATACCCCGGATAACACGGCACAAAACCGGAAAGGCCCAGCCTGGGGCCAAGCGCCCCCTTAAGGGGACTGTCGCCCAGCCTAGGGCCACAACCAGTCGCAGAAGCACTGAGTGCATACGCGACTATAATCCACTCAACGTTGAGGTTTATTGCTGTTGTTTCTCGTGAAGATAGAATGCGATTATTACTGTGTGGGCATAGTCTTGTTGCGCGCTTGGGGCTGAGCCCCTGGTTGCTCTCCCTTTGCCATGTTCCTGCGGATTGGAGTGTTCGCTTTGATGGTCGACCAGGGGCCCATATCGTGGATTTTTTTAGAGAAATGCCAAATTTGGTATGATCTTATAGCTCACATAAATTCTACCCAGGTATTTTGCTCTCCTCTCATACACACTTCATTATAAGCAAACAAATTAAAACAAGCAAGAGTCCTCTCTTTAGACAATAAAATATTCTTAAGCTATAACAATCTTGAGGCGCATACACATATACACATTTATATAAAAATTGTGTAATTTGTATATCAAAGTAAGTATATCAATTATTCAAACATATTCAAATCAATAGTTATGATGAGTATTTGTTTCGCTATATCCTGCATTGAAAACTTGTCAACATAACGTATGAGCATATTCACTGCTAGCTTTAAGTTAACGTTTGTTTTTTTTTTCGAAATGAAAATTATATTCTTCGTGATTCCATAATCCCATCGTGTAACTTGGCCAGGGACGATAGTGGTATAATGATGTTATAAAGATAAAATGATGAACCGTTTAAATATCAAGCGAATCAGGTAAGTGGTTATTGAATTACTAATTCTCAGTAACAAATTAACCAAATCTCTCAGGACGCACACACACACACACACACACACACACACACACACACACAATTTATGATCTACCCTTTATGTCTAAGCACATACTCATGTTAATAGTGCATGGTGCATTTTATCCAATAATTACATCATTCTTAAACCTATACTAATAGCATTTTAGGTTTGATAATTAATAATTAGATGTAATTGTTTATAAGTGCTTTTTTAATCTGCATGTTTATTTTTGTGGGCAAGTTCTTGTGGTTTGAAAACCAATTGTTTTATAAAACTATGGGCTCAAGTACAACGAAAATTATAGAAGAAAAATATTATTTCATATGTCATCTCACGGTGTGGTCTTCAAATCCATCAGCTGTTTCAGTTCCAAAGTTTCACCACGTAATCTTCGGGGCAGATGTCGCCAAATGGTAACCGGAAGTAAACACCATAGCAACGTATAACATACTGCAACCATGAAAAGCCTTCTTTAACAGACATACATGTCAGTTTCTCCCTGATGTTTTACGAGGGAATGTAGCCTTATGAAAAGTATTATCGACACAGGATCGGATGGTCGTGGCTGAAAGTTACACTTACGCAAATTTTATTCTGTCCTTGCACCAAGCTCTTGACCTTGCTTCCTCCATCTGACCAAGGCTTGCATCGGTCCGAGAATCTGCCATGAGGTCGACCTGCAGACAGGTCCAGCAGAAATCATGTACTCTCAATCGCTCCATACAATATATTCATGCCTATACATCAGTTGACCCTGAAAGATTAGAGTAGCTTCACACTCAGAAGCTATTGGTAAGTTCAAGAGACTTTAACTTTTGACCGTTCTTAGTTGTTCCTGAATTTCAAATCTCATCCTAATTAAATATTTACATAAGTTATTTATAAAGGTCTTCTTTAGCTTATGTCTCCTTTCGCAACTTATTCACTGCCAGTTATCACTTCATCAATATTACCTTTCTTAAGAATGGGTACTATAACAGGTTTATTCCATAAATCTTAATATTGATCACTTAGAACAGCTGTAAATAAATTTGAAACACTCCACGAGATAATTCATGACAGCATTCAACATAGTGAACAATTATTTCAGATAGTGTATTATCGAGCCTTTTTGGTTTATTTCTTTGTAATGATTTAAAAAAGGTTTTATTGCATCTGGTGAAATATCTGTATCTTTGTGTCCATCAATTATTTCACTGTCTACCGAGACTGGCTCATCATTTTGAGAATGATCAATTATTAATTCATGAGAATCGTAACTATTTTTAAGATACTAAAAGTCATCTGCACAGAAGTCAGTAGATCATTTACTTTTCCTCTCGCATTATTTATTAATCTCTTTTCCAAAAACCTCTCTGGTTCAAATTAGCCATATTGATAATGCCCTCGTTAACCATATGCTTTTTCTTCGCAAGACTTATACCCTTATCCAAGTTCAACATTTTCGTTACAATTTTATAAATTTGCAAATTTAAAACGAAGACTTCGCTGCGCAATATTACTTTAACTGTTTGACATCATGGGGTTGGCAGTGATTTCTTTTTGTATGTGTCCTCCTTTGGTCATAACAAATAAAAATCTTTACACATTACCGAGCATGAACAACATGTAACCTTTCACCTAGTTGAAGGTTACACACTGTATCATGTTTCAGGATTTTACATTGTGGTTCTCTTATACTGAAGGCGCTGAGAAAAAAAAACAGTCAAAATAAATATTACGAAGGACAAGCAAATCCATAAACTTGCCGAATCCGCCGCAAATTCGCAAACTCCAAGAAAATTCCGTGGTTGTGCTCATCCAGACATTCTTCAAAGCGGAATTATATTTTTGTCTATATTGCCGATAGCAGTACCGAGAGAAGCTGTTTATGCTCTGAGATATTCTGCTATACGAACTATGTGTTACTACAATTTGCTTCTTAGCTAATTATATATACGAAATGGGAATGCAAACCAACAGCATAAATATTATAAGATGACACAACAACAAAAAAATTGGAAAACGGTGCAGGGAAAGTATCAGCGTTTCCAACATTTCGATCTAAACCAAGGTCCTCGTCAGGTGACTGAAAAACATACACTGAGGCACATACATGAACACAAAGAGTGCCCCGTGTAGAACAATAAATAACATTTTGACATAAAGAAGAGGTGTAAACTAAAGGAAAAGAACAAAATAACAAGAAATATCTATGAAAATGGTGAATGTGTTTTGATGCGAACTATCAAGCGCAGTAGCAAAATAACACTTCTCTCCCCACCACTATTATAGGTAGTAAATGGCCGTACAAAAAGAAAGTAGGCGACGATGGAAATAAATGTAAATACGTCGGATATGAATGTGAATACCTCACATTATAAAGAATATCATATATTTCGGATATTAAAATTACAATAAAAGTTACATTGGAATAAACTTGCACTATCAGTTCCAAATACTGAGTTTTTGTTTATAAGATATATGCAAAATTCCGCTTCTAATGAGTGTTACACTTTACTGCGACTCTAGATTTTTAAGTTAGGAACCAACCCATTACTTTTCGGGGAGTGGGGGCTGAGAATTTCCAACCAAACTGCATATTATATTTGCTGTAATCTCAAGAAAAATTGCAGGCAACTACTAAGATATATAAAATTAGTTCCTTTAGTCTGTAAATCAGAGCAAGACTATTTTATTTAAGTTATTTGGTGGTTGAAAATTTGTGTTTTGTTTTTTTTTTACTTTAAATCCTTGGCCTAATTATAACAACATGTATGGTTAGTCCCTTATTGACACACCTATCCCCCCCCCCGCACACACACAATTTGTTAAATTTATGCAGATATTGGGATATGTCAGAATAAACTCTATCAAATTTAGAAATATCTGGTAGAGTTGTATCGATATTCATTACTGAAACAATTTAGTAGAACAAGGTCTACGCTGTGACATGCATACATTGGCTATTATCATTGGAATCTCACGAAATGTATAATGAGATAATATATTTGATTCTCAACTTTTAAAAAATACTGTTCAATTTGAAAACCACTAGTACAACGTCTTAATGTTATTAAATTTACGATAATTTTCAAATCAATAGAAAATGGACAATAAGGTGTCAAAATTCAAGATGACAAAATGTTCCGTCCAACAGTAGACCCATGTTCCTTCTGTATAACATTTAACACAATTTTCGAAAGACTGGATTTTAAATATATGTACAATTATTTCAAGCCATGTTTACAGATATCAATCTCTTTTAATATTTGGTCATTCAACCACATATCAGCTAATGTATGCTAGTATGTATTATAACATCTATGCAACTGATCCAAGGGAAAAATTTTGTGCACGATACCTGTCATATCCAAAGCCATGGAAATGTTATAGAATTAATGGAAACCTGTTACGGCATGAAATGATGATTATTTAGCTAACAGGACTCAGAGAGTTATGGTAGCAAACGATAATTATTTAGCTAACAGGACTCAGAGAGTTATGGTAGGAAACGATGATTATTTAGCTAACAGGACTCAGAGAGTTGTGGCATGAAACAATGATTATTTAGCTAACAGGACTCAGAGAGTTATGGTAGGAAACGAATTATCAAACCTTGCACAACTCATTGCAGTTGTACCTCAGGGATCAGTATTAGGCCCCTTCCTTTTTCTTGTTTACATTAACAGCATCGCCTAAATGTTTGAAGTCAGTGAAAAAGTATTGGCAGACGATTCTTCTTTACAATGAATATGACTGGATCCACTTTTCTTTCAAAGCGTATTAAACGATGATCTTCAAAAACGATCGAACTGGATCACTAATTTAAATCCATCCAAAACAGGGTGCACCTATTTTACAAACAGGGAACTTGAATACATACCTGGCCATTAATTTTCGTGTGAAAAGATTTGGTTAGCTACATCACATCAACATATAGAAATTATTTTATTACTCAATGGTTATTAGAACAACCATATTGATTCTATGATTCATTATGCATTTCTATGTATTAGAGAGCAGAAACAATTTAAATACATATTATCAAAACATAACCTGATACAATTTATTTAGCCTACAGTCACCCAATTCTGGAATACACATCTGAAATTTGTTCTTGTACTAACTCAAATTCGATACAACTTGAAGCAGTCAACTTAGTCTCTGAACAAGCAAAATTTGCTGAGATGCACTTTAATTGTAAACTGAACAGCCTACTCTCAAAGAAAGACGGAACATAAACTAGAGTGTAATCAATGATTATATAGCTCACCTCTAATTTCACTAGTCTCCAGTAGCCAATATACATGTTATGACAATGAAAATAAAATCTGGCTAAAGTGATCGTAGCCCCTTTTCTAACCAAAGTCGTTTATTTTTTAATTTGAGTTTTAAATCATCTTAAAATTTAAAATTTGAGCTTTTAATTGGCACTAAATAATAAAGTTAATCAAAAATGCATAATACTCCTGGACCCAAAATCCCCCATACCATAACCCTTGTGGCAATGGTGCTATAGGAAAAACGGAAAGTATGGGTCATTATTCCAATGATGAAGTGATGTGAGCAGTCATTTGTATAAATATTCAGGAAAACATTTACTCACAAGTTGCCCTACTTTATGAAATTATGGCCCAAGGTCTATTCTATAAATGAAAATTTAGGAAGTAAAACAAAATGTAAAAACCAGAGTGTAGTAAACAATTATAAGATTTTCTAATTCTGTGATTCTTTATGCTAGCTAAGATAAACTTTATCATGCAGTAAATAACTTAAGACTAAAGTAATTATGAGAAGTAAATGATGACCACTGTGACAAAGCATACAAGACATAAAACAATGACAGAGAACGTTATTTTCATTGATATCAGCATAGGGGTACTATAATAAATTTATATCTCAGATTAGTGTTTATGTCATTTTATGATATCTCAGATTAGTGTTTGTCATTTTATGATATCTCAGATTAGTGTTTATCTCATTTTATGATATCTCAGATTTGTGTTTATCTCATTTTATAATATCTCAGATTAGTGCTTATCTCATTTTTCTTAAAATCTGCTTTAGAAGCTATTATCATTGTCTACCCCTTGAGGCCAGATTTGATTAAGTGAAGTCACAGGCTTTGAGTAGCCTTGGAGTGACACCCAGTGACCACCATTAAATGCACAGTTTGTGCATCAGAGACTATTTTGATTAGCAACTGCAACTGAGGTTACACACAGGATGCATGCAGAGCACTGACCTAATTTAAATATTCAGTCACATGTGCAATAACATGTTGAGGGTAACCTATAAAAATTAAATCACAATATACCATTAAATATATCCATTCTTACTTCCAACTGCAGTGGTGATCAAGGTCTGTATATAGCATGGAAAAATCTATGTGGTTATGAGCTGAATACAAATACAAAACTTGTATTAGTAAATCATAAAATGTTGGTCACAGTAACCTTCTTGGACTGAAAGGTTGTAGTACCAACTGACACAGCCAATCATCCAAGAGTTATGATTCTAACATTCAAAGTTCCCAAAAAATGATCCTTAAAGACAAAATGTTAGCAAACCCACTGAATCAGGCAAAGAGATTAGGGAGACCAGTTTTTGCAAGATGGGTGTACTATTTGTCAAGTTTCATGATTCAAGATAGGATAGTATATACAAAGCAATGCAAAAAACTTTGTGGTTTTGAGCAAAATAAAGAATTTAAGTAAGGCCAGTCAAGTCTGTGAAATGTTGGTTAGAGACCTTTTTTGTACAATTGTGGTACAGATAGAAATGTATCATCATTTAGTTTAATAATTCAAGTATGAACTGGTAAAACGAAATGTAACCAAAGTGAGTGAAGTGTGAAATATTGCTCAGTGACCTAATTTTGTGAAGAGGGTATAGTACTCATCAAAATGCATCTTCTCACCAAGTTTCATGATTCCAGGTAGGTGCAAGAAACCTATGTAATCATGAAGTGGAAGCAAAAATTTAACCCAAGCCAGTAACAATATGAAATGTAGGTCACAGTGAGTTTTTTTTTTGTAAGGATTAATTATTAATAGAGATCAGTGCATTCATCTAGTTTGATGATTCGAGCATGATCTTAAAAAATAACTTCAACACAAAAATTAACCGAAGTCAGTGAAATAAGAAATACAGATCACAGCAACCTACTTTTATGTAGAGGGCATAGCATTTGTCAAGCTGCATCCCTTCTCCAAAGTTCTAAGATTCCAGATATAACAGTGTGTATAAAGTGTGCAAAACACCTGTGTTAACTGCAAAAAACTTAAAAATGTACATGGCAGTACAAAATTATACCCTTAGCCCACTTACCTGAGCGCAGGTGTTATGAAATGAACACTAAGCTGTTGCCTGGGATCCTGAAAAAAGAATGGTTGTAAAATAGTACAGCTGTGCATATGTATATAATTTATACAGGTGCCAATGCCAATGCAGAAACCAACACAGGTTATAATAATAGTTCTTAAGAAGGGAACTAAAAAGGAAACTTTTTAAAATATACAAGCTATTTAATGAAGAAATAAAGGTAAGACTTTTAACAAATACATGAATTTGTACACGTATATTTTTGTGAGATGTTTTTGAAATAAAGTCCATTCCACCATTGTGGAATCTGGAACATAATGTTCCAAATTTCTAGTTGCTTGCACATGAAGTTAATTAAAACATAAGACATTGACACTTTAACCAAATGGTGTCCTATACATTGATCCCACATCACACCTAAGGGCATGATCCAGGGTAAGATCAATGTGTTTTAATATTATATTGACCCCTGGCCATATCAAAAAACATAACTCAGGGGTACAAGTGATACAATCAATTAACTCAGTGTGTGATTTTATATTGACCCCATGGCCACACCTAAAGCATGATTCAGGTGTAAGAGTAATATGATCCAGTCAGTGTGTGATTTTATACTGACCCTATGGCCACACCTGAAGGAATGATTCAGGGGTACAAGTAATATGATCCATTAGGTGAATGTGTGGTGATTTTATAGACCCCATGACCACACCTAATGGCATGATTCAGGGTAAGAGTAATGTGATCCATTAGGTCAGTGTGTGGTGGTTTTATACTGACCCCATGGCTACACCTAAAGGCATGATTCAAGGGTAAGAGTAATGTGATCCATTAGGTCAATGTGTGGTGGTTTCATACTGACCCCATGGCAACACCTAAAGGTATGATTCAGGGGTAAGAGTAATGTGATCCATTAGGTCAGTGTGTGGTGGTTTTATATTGAACCCATTGCCACACCTAAAGGCATGATTCAGGGGTAAGAGTAATGTGATCCATTAGGTCAATGTGTGGTGGTTTCATACTGACCCCATGGCAACACCTAAAGGTATGATTCAGGGGTAAGAGTAATGTGATCCATTAGGTCAGTGTGTGGTGGTTTTATATTGAACCCATTGCCACACCTAAAGGCATGATTCAGGGGTAAGAGTAATGTGATCCATTAGGTCAATGTGTGGTGGTTTCATACTGACCCCATGGCAACACCTAAAGATATGATTCAGGGGTAAGAGTAATGTGATCCATTAGGTCAGTGTGTGGTGGTTTTATATTGAACCCATTGCCACACCTAAAGGCATGATTCAGGGGTAAGAGTAATGTGATCCATTAGGTCAGTGTGTGGTGGTTTTATACTGACCCCATGGCCACATCTAAAGGCATGATTCAAGGGCAAGAGTAATGTGATCCATTTGGTCAGTGTGTGGTGGTTTTATATTGACCCCATGGCCACACCTGATGGCATGATTCAGGGATACGAGTAATGTGATCCATTAGATCAGTGTGTGGTGATTTTATATGGACCCCATTGCCACACCTAAAGGCATGATTCAAGGGTAAGAGTAATGTGATCCATTAGGTCAGTGTGTGGTGGTTTTATACTGACCCCATGGCAACACCTAAAGGTATGATTCAGGGGTAAGAGTAATGTGATCCATTAGGTCAGTGTGTGGTGGTTTTATACTGACCCCATGTTCACACCCAAAGGCATGATTCAGGGGTAAGAGTAATGTGATCCATTAGGTCCGTGTGTGGTGGTTTTATGCTGACCCCATGGCCACACCCAAAGGCATGATTCAAGGGTAAGAGTAATGTGATCCATTTGGTCAGTGTGTGGTGGTTTTATATTGACCCCATGGCCACACCTAAAGGTATGATTCAGGGGTAAGAGTAATATGATTCTTTAGGTCAATGTGTGGTGATTTTATAGACCCTATGGCCACACCTAATGGCATGATTCAGGGGTAAGAGTAATGTGATCCATTAGGTCTGTGTGTGGTGGTTTTATACTGACCCATGGCCACACCTAAATGCATGATTCAGGGGTAAGAGTAATGTGATCCATTAGGTCAGTGTGTGGTGGTTTTATATTGACCCCATGGCCACACCTAAAGGCATGATTCAGGGATAAGAGTAATATGATTCTTTAGGTCAGTGTGTGGTGGTTTTATACTGACCCTTGGCATTACATACTAAGGGAGGCAACTCATGAAATCCAATAGATCTCGCTAAGACTAAGCACCATAATATCTGCTCTGTCTGCCAAGGTGTAAATAGGGTTAACATATCAGAACCTTGGCTAGCGAAGATGTAGGTACTTCATGACAAGTCGGTCTAACATTAAGGTAGCTTTCTCAATAACTTCATGGACAGTGTTACAATGAGGGAATAATGTACAAGGTGAATTGGGTTAGGAGGTCACTGAATTACAAGTTCTGGAAATGTTAACCAACAGACAAAAAACCACACTTTGAATAGGTGGATACAAATTTGTCTCAGAAACTATTACCACTTTCCATCCTTTCAAGCCAGATATTTTCTTGGGGGGCATAATGATAACTGGTTTTGAGCAACCTTGAAGTGACAGCCACCATCACCATTAGTACAAGCATGGTTCATACATTTGTAGTCAGCTTGATCAACCACTGAAGCCTCTTATAAAAAGTATGCACTCCACTCGTAATGCTTTTGTGTGTACAATCGACAGTAAACCTGCTAAGAATAACCCATCATAATGAAAAATGTATAATTAATATTGACAGTTTACCAATGAATAATGATTTCTATTCCTACTTTCCTGGAATGTGATTTGTCAAATCTGGTCTACAATGCTGAGCAGCTGTTAATTTGTGTTTGTGTAAAGTTTAAATGTAAAAATATTTTGTGCAACAACAATCAGCACTGATAATACAATAAAGACCTTTACCTATTGACAAACTGGGTCTAATGCTGTGCAAGGTTTTGATATTTTTTATAAAAAATGATGATCACCAGATCAGCATTATTTGTTCAGGCTGGAAAGGTCTTGATGCTACGCGGCTGTCAAATTCTGTTCTGCAGTTTATAAAAAGTTGCTTCAAGGTTTTTCTATTTCAGGCAGTTGCAGCTAGAGCTGGACACCACAAAACATTTTGTACAGCAGTATTTTTGAGCACAACATGGTATACCATAATTATATTACGGACCAACAATTCAATCTTCCTGGGCAGGGGCTTGGTGCTTTTGTGTTTAATTTTTGTCTGTCAATAGCTGGCAAAAAGAATTCTTGCTCCAATTTAAACCAAAATAACACCATATTATATCCATGATATTTTTTGGAAAAGATATTGAGATAAAAGAAAAGAAAACAGTTCAGCTCAAACGAAAATCACACCTCCCCGAAAATTTTTATGATCAGTACCTTATAGAAGAGAATTCACTATGTGTATGTAAACTATGCTACAAGTTGTAATCTAAAATCTGGACCTAAAGTGGGATGATTCAGCTTACACCATAGCTGATACTGTAAAAGACACTGTGCTGACATTTGAGAGCCTACTGATAAAATCAGGAAGCGTTGATACTGAAGCCTGCATTTTACTAGCTACACTATTAATACAATATGCAGGGAAACTTAAAAGTGTTATGCCACACTCTGGCAAAATATTTATCAGTGGGCCAGTAAACAAAACACGCTTCACAAATGAGAAAATATTTAGTGAAAATTTAAAGATAATTAGCAGTCTTACAAAAGAATACATGTACTTAACCCATTCACATGTTTGCAAATAACTTGGTTTTTTGTGCGGGTGGGAGTGTCCTTTTTAAAAATCCAAACTTTTTCCAAAAGTTGGATCTGACACAAATATCTTTCACAATATTCATCTAGTTACCATGTTTGCATATGTGACCCGTGTCAAAAATGGACCGTAAATATGATTATATTTGTAATATTCACCATTAATTTTTGACAGATACAACCATTCTGTATGTATGTCTCTAATTTGGATTTTTAATGTAGCTTTAACAATTTTTCAATGTGGCAGTTTATAATGATGTCCAACACTGGGACATCATGCCACAGACATGCAGCACGATGTCACACCCAGTCACATTATCCTGACACCAGGCCGACCCATCCTAATACTAACCTCATAATGCTGAGTGCCAAGCAAGGCAGCTGTTAGTACCCTTTTTAGAAGTCTTTGTTTGACTTGATGGGTGTTCGAACCCGCAACCTCCTGCATACGAGGTGGATGCTCTAACCACTAGGCCACATGAGCAGTCCAACCATTTTGTAAACAAAAACAAAGAATTTTTTGTTTATACTGTCATGATCATTAGAATTTAACAAAATTACTCTGGAAAAATTCTGTGGTAAACCAGTAATACCAGGCACCTCTAGTGGAAGTCACGTTTTATGGCAGATCAGAATTATTTGTATAAACTGCAAAGGCCTTGAATCCACGATAATTAATCCCAAATTTATTTGAAAATGTCCAGTGGTTTTCAAGAAGTTGAAAGCCGCACGTTGACTGCAGCACAAAAGACACTTGGTGTTATGTCGATGTAAGCCAGAGGATGGATTGTTTTGTTTTTCATAACATAAGAAATCTATGATCTTCAAACAAGGACTGCTACTGATTATGCTTTGTTTGAGGACATACAATGATGAACACTTGCCTATACTGTACACATTTATTAATCAAAGGAAACTGTACAAAATTGATCAGAGCAAAATGACTTTAATATATTTATGAAAATAGGTAGCCTAACAAATATAATAACTGCAGGAGATATATTCAACTAGCAGTAGTTTTAGACAATTATTCATGAATGAGATAAAACATATTTGGCCATATTGATTTAAAAATGCAGTGTATGTGTGACTGAAAATTTCATCTATATTTTTTGGCCATACTATTGGTTTTCCATAGAACTGTGACATGCTGGAAATCCCAATATAAACATCTATGAAGATCCCATCTGGCTTGAATTGTCCACACTTTACGAATGACACAATTATGCATGCAGGTTCTGACACAATTTTCATTCACAGCAATGCAGGACAATTTCAAAAGCGTAAACTGAACACAGAAAAGACAGTATGAAACTTATGTGAGGACATAAACAAGTCAAATACCTCTACTTTAAAATCCCAAACAATATGATACAATTTCACCAAGATTTGATGGCATGGTCAAAGGTCATGTGAAAGAGTATATCTTTTAGATCAAGATAATGTGGTTCCATTCTAAGAATTCCCTTTCAATAAGAGCCATTTATTGCCCACAAGCCCCTTTCAATACAAGTCATTTATTGCCCAGAAGTCCCTTTCAATAAAAGTCATTTATTGCCCAGAAGCCCCTTTCAATAAAAGTCATTTATTGCCCAGAAGCCCCTTTCAATAAGAGCCATTTATTGCCCAGAAGCCCCTTTCAATAAAAGTCATTTATTGCCCAGAAGCCCCTTTCAATAAAAGTCATTTATTGCCCAGAAGCCCCTTTCAATAAGAGCCATTTATTGCCCAGAAGACCCTTTCAATAAAAGTCATTCCCTTTACAAGGCTACTTTGCCCTATGTCAAAATTGGGGGGGGGGGGAAATCATAGTATTGATTTTTACTTAGAATAATATCTGGTTGACCTAGTTCATACCTAAATGAAAGTGACACTGAAACAAATCAATTAATCAAGTAATTTTGTGTTGCAGCATGCTTTTCATGCATCAACTGTAGGACAAAAAAACATACACCTAAACACATGATACAGAATCTACTGCTTAACCTTTGAACCTGCCTGAAATTGTGGTCAACTAATACAAATTTACTGGTAAAAGATTAAAATACCATAATAAAATGGCATAGTGAAAGAAAACCCAACAAACATTTGTTTATACTGACCGACTGCAAGAGGCATGCAAACCAACATTGTTTTATTAGACCCTAAAACTATGACAAATAAATTTTGACTGATCTTTCAACTATAATTTCTGAAATCTCTGAAGACATCACAACATTTATCAAGACGCACATGATGCACCTTTAGTATGAAATTTCACATGATGAGCCCCTACAGAAAAAAAGTGAAAAGCAATTGTGTAAATCAAATGAGGTTTAAGAATTGACATTATCATGCAAATATGACTTCCTTGTTCTTTAACTGAGCGTAGAGTGTTCTGCTTTTTGTCAACTTTATATGTAAAGTCTGATTATATTCAAGCATTATCCACTGTTTATGGCCAGTTAGTATTGGCCAATCAATAGATTGGTCAAAGAGTCAAAATCAAGACCATATGACCACAGGAGTCAACCATAAACCAAATGGATAGTGAATCTTTTGTTAAAATCTGACTCAGTTTATTCAGGTGTCTCATCATCTAAAAGAGAGTTGTAGGAAAATATTTATTTGATTATTCTTTAAAGAAATTCTATTGATCCACATTCCTCCTTACTGCATATAAAATAAGTTGGGGGATAAAAATGTTGGATTGAATGGGGGTTTCACTATATATTTATGTCAAGCTCCACAACCAGTTTGATCCTGCTGGTACTGACACCTTGACATTCAGGCACCTGTGAATTGTGATATGCACCATCTGCCATCAAGGTAACCTTGAGTCCTTGCTTCCAACTGAGTATTATCCACTACATCTCAACAAAGGCAAATATAACCCAAAAGAAAATTCACTCATTTTCAAGATATACATTGGATCTCTTGAAACTTTTTGATAATGGACTCCCCCAAATGGAACTAGATGAAGCAAGTGCACTATTGAATTTTCAGACTGTTCTCTATTTCTGTAGGTTTGCTTCTCACAACAAGTCTGAAACTGAGTCGAAACGTGTTCATGGATCATTGCAGTCTAACCACAGTGCCTAAAAACTTACCTAAACACCAAATTCAACAGGTTGTGACAGCCATCCACACAAAAACATTATATATACCTCTACTACTATCATAGTGGAGGAATCGATGTGTTGTTCAGAAGCATCATCACTGAATGACAACATTCAAAATGATGGTCTCCTCCATGTTTTCCAGCTAACTATTTCTGAGCTATTTACCCCCACCCCCATATTGTCCAGACTACCTGTTCCAAGTTGTCAGAAATTGTCCAATGGATATAAAGAATTTAATTATCAAAAACACTAATAGTCTCTACTTTCTGATCATCCAGAACAAGGAAATCTTAAGGAGTCACCAATCTGAAGGGAGAAAAGTGTCCTTTGTAAGGTGATTGGTTGCCTAACAGAGGTTTATTACTACAACAATGTAGTGAATCAGGGATATATAAGAAGTGGCTGGTTAAGACAGGTGATTGGTTAATTGTCATTACCTTAAAGCTAGATTTTATTGTACAGTCTAATCTTCTTAATCTGGTTCCATATCCAAATGGTTGTTGTTGTAGTTGCAGGGTTTAACGCCATTTTTCAGCACAAGATAGGCTATACATGGCGGCCAGTATTAATGGTGGAGGAAGAACCCTGGAAAACTCCGGGAAGAACCACTGACCCACGAGAAGCTACTGGCAGGCTTTCTCACGTACCCACGTTAACCGAGCCTGAGACTCGAACTCACGCAGACAGAGGTGAGATGGCAGTGATCCGGAATGGTGAGCGCTTTAGACCACTCGGCCACTCGGGGCCCCCCATATCCAAATGGATTATTTATTTAATTCAATGATGGAAATCTGTTTCATGCATATTTGTAATGTAATACTCTTTCTGCTTGGTCAAATATCAAAAATGCAAGAGAAAAAATTTAAACTTTGATGCTACTGTCACATAATGACTCTCTCAATGACATAGTGCCATAGAGAATCACAGTTCCTGTCATTTTTCATCAAATTTTCCAATGTATAATATAACTGGGACAAAAGTTTCGTGTTTACCGATTTGAGGAAGCCATTGATGCTTCAACGAAAAGCTCAATTTGTCATATTAATCATGAATACCCTGTCCACATGCGGAGCCCACAATCAAAACATTGCTGATAAACTTTAATCAAAACCATGAAGATAACTGATGACACAGTAGCCAGAACAAAAGTTTTACATCTCACTTCTCACTAATGATGGAAAGACATAAAACTATTAACATCCTTAAATCCCCAAATAAAATGCTATTATCCCTTTATTTCTTTATCCCACAGATGGATTACTCTGACAATTTTAAAAGAAACAGCACGTATCAGATGAAAAAGGCCCAAATAAGGTATCATCCAGATAAAGTTTGGTGTTGTATGATAAGTTGGATTAACCAAAACTATTCCCAAAAAATTGCTGGGTTCAACCAAGTAAGTAAAACCTTGGTTCAATAGTCTTCAACTGATATCCTGTGAGCAGACAAAGTCAATAATACATTTACAAGGTAAATATATGTACATAACATATATGACATATTTCTAAACAAAGCTTGATGGAATACAATTTCTTGTCTGTGCATGATGCTGGGATGAATCCTACAAGCAAAATCTTTGACGAAAAATCCCAACATAGACAAATAAGCTGTTGCCACCACTGTTGTCCCTGTTACTCCCTGAAAAGTAATACTGTGTTTTGACATTCACAAGGTGACAACAACAAAATACTTTTGGATCATGCATCTTTCAAAACTTCAATAAAATATGGTTTGTTGAAAATTTAATTTACACGATGACAGAAAATTCAGCAAGTTATAGTCTCTGTACAGTATCATCAGGTCATCAATATACTGGTGCACATTACGCCATTCCAAAGAACTTGACGGATCTATCCATGCTGGAGGAAGAAACAAAGGTGGCATTGTGACCAAACCGCACTCCAGTTGCCAAGGCTGTGTGGTCATTGAATATTCCCAGATCCTGCCACTGCTTACACAGGTACACTCTGTAATAATAATAATAATAATAATAATAATAATAATGATGAATCCCTAAAAGGGGCTAATGCTGTACTGGCCCAAAAGAATTGCTAGAATCCACAAACATGTCCACTCTTATGTTTATTTTCTGCAATATTGAGAATGGAAATCAACTCTGATATTCTTGAAAAACTCCGCAACATACCAAATTAGGCAAAAAGAAGAACTGTTTTGATATAACCCTGAGACAACCTGTTGATATATCAAAGGTCACAATGCCATGACACGATGGCTTCAATCTGGGGCACGACCCAAAGTTATGCCAGTGGAAATATTGGATATTCCAGACATAACAAGAATTGTGTTTTAAGAAACACAATATACCTCCAGGAGCTGCTGTTGATATATCAGAGGGCATAATGCCCATGACTCCAAAGAAGTAAATGAATTCTAAATTAGAGGAACTATATGATGTTATAAAATTCCAAAAAGGGTGCAAAAACGACGACACCCAAATTGAAGTACAGTATCATACATTTTTATCCAAATGCCCTATCTAAGGATATCACTCAAAAGCTGGAGTGGTAAAAGCTGATGGGTAATCCTGTTATATTCCAAATGTGCACTGAACTGGTAATGAAATAATACTGAAATAATAATAATTATAATAATAACAAGAGTCCCTTGAACTGACTCTCTAATGTCCTAATAGAATTTCCAGCTTAAAAACCAATGATGATATGATGATATGACTTTCCAACTAGATGAAAGAGTAGTAACGAGATTTTCCAGATGGCACCTGTTTGATATCAGATCAGAATCATTTACATGTAGGATGAACTAGACATCATAGGAAGTCTTTTAGTGAAAATCCCATGTTGATATGACCATCCATTCAGGTGGAGGAGCAACAGCAATATTTTCAAGATGTATGATATCGGATTTTTAGGCAGAACCATTTGCATTTAGGACCAACTAAACATCATAAGAAGTCTTCTGGTGAAACCACCATGTCTATATGACTTTCCATTCTGGAAGAGTAATAATTTTTCAAGATTGCTGCAGTGGTGGCCATATTAGTCATAAGATAGGCACCATTTTCACTTAGGAACTACCTGACATCATCCTAAGTGGAAAAAACATGTTAATATATGACCATCCTGTCAGGAGGAATAGCAATAACAAGATTTTCATGATAGCTGCTGTAGGGGTCATACTGGATGTATAAGTATCGCCAGGTTCATTAGGACAAACGAGACCTTGGAACTGATGCGCACAATTTCAAATAAGTAGTTTACGAGTAGCAACAACAATTTTGAGCTAACTGACACACAGAAGGACACTGGACAACTGACAAATGGCATCCCATATGCTTTTTCAGTTTATGACCAGTAGAGCTGCTGCTGCTAATAATAATAATTAGAAAGTCCCTTCTTCTTGACCATATAACCCCAGCCAGGGACATAACCCTGGGGCAGTCATGGTAGAGGAAGAAAGGGAAGTATGGAATCATATATTTTTCCAACCAATAAATAACCCAGTAAGGGGTTATTTAAATATCAGAAAGAAACATGCTTATCATAAATGGAACATTATATTATGACCTTGTGTTTAATTGTCTTCTATGTAGAGAACTAAAAATTGTGTGTAGAAACCATTTTTCTTCTTTCAGTCAGTGACCCTGACCTTTGAACTTTTAACCCTAAATCGATAGGCTTCTTCCTTACCGAAAGAACAAGCCATCACAAAACTTTGCTCTAAGTATGTGATGTAGAACTACTCACTGTTATTAAACAGAAACTATTTTCTTCTTTAAAAGTGACTTTGACCTTTTACCTTTGAACATGAAATTCATACGGTTCTTCTTTACACCAAGTACAAAAGTACAAGCTATTCACAAAGTCTGGTAAAACTAGGTGGTGGACAACTCAAGTTACTGCGTGGAAACAAAACTGATAGATAGAAAGATGGATGGACAACATTATAACATAATACACTCTGCCAAATGTCAGGCCTATAAAAAATTAACCAAAAGGTGTCCTAGTTCCTGACACCCTGGCCGTATCCAGAGGTGCAACCCAAGGACACAGCAGTAAAGAGTGAAAGGTGAGTTTGGTAACATGCAATATTCAAATTTTTTAGTCCCTCTAGTGGCTTAAGGAATATCTTAAGGAATATCTTGCTTGAAATGTGACACTTCTGTGATTTTTTTTTTAAAATTACAGAATTTCATAAAACATTCTTACTGATAATTCATATGGGGGGGGTCTTATGGGTTCCATCCTATTAATATGGAAAAACATTATCATACAGAATCATCAGGTTCCTCGACATTTATATTAAAAATCACTGCATTATGTTCATAGTTCATCAAAATTAAATGAACATCCCTTAATTACTTAACTGATTTTTTACAGATGTCTCTAAATAGTGTTAAGAATTATGGGAAAATAGAATTAGCCTGCTGATAGAATAATAAGGAAAAGAAGCTAACTGGAAGTTTTATAACAATACGCAAACTAAAATCAATACATGTAATCAATTTGTGATGATGTATTGGGGTGTGTCAAATACCCGTGAAACAGATTTTGTAAGGCAACCTTAAAATACTGTGCAAGTACTGAAAATTGTACAAAATATAAATAAATTACAGACTGATTTCTGAAAGAATCACAGAAAGCAGACTCGCGTGCAATTAAGTTTGTATTCATCTTGTGTTTTATGTTCTTCATGTGCTTTGTCTATTATATTTCTATATTCAATAGGCTTTCATATTACATCTCTTTGTCATGCATCTCTTCCATACTGAGTAATTTATTGAACTTGATAATTTGTTACAAACTACTATAAAACTTTTAAAATGAACTTTTTCAAACTTCTAGAACAGTAGGTGACAATTACTGTAAAAATATACATTGAAATATGGACAGCTAATGGTTCAAATGAAACTGCTGTAAGGCAAAAAAAAATTTTGTGTGTGTTTCACTGGTTTTAGAGTTAGGGTACGCAGGTCTTCTATTTTTAAAATATATATTTAATGTGATTTTTATGTTAAAGGTGGGGTGGGAGAAAGTGCTTGGGTCAGTAAAGAGAACCGGGGATGGTTGGTCAACCAGAAAGAGACATAGTTTTTGGCCTAAAAGCAAAGCCAGAACTAGAATATAATCTTTCCCTTCTATTTTGTTTTTTTCTTTTTCACTTGAAACAATTGATTTAACAGGACTTACCTCACATCAGATCCTGCTACAGCCAGGTATGTTCCGCTCTGATCAAAGCACAGTGCCCTCACCTGTAAGACAGATGGGCAAATCATGAAATGCACAAATTAGAAATCAATTAAGAGATGACATCCCAGCACAGCAAATACCCCCTCCCCACCCTGATTAATATTCCACTCTTAAGGATTTCTTGCCTCTTACTTTTCTGGGTCAACTGTACGGCTGTAATGATCACTCATCCCTCTTCAGACCAGTCATCATAAGTATAGTTAAAATTACATCCCATACCTCTTATACAGGTGGGGTTAATATATTTGCCAGCTTGAACCTTGAACACCCTGCCCCCTCCCTTATTCTTGATCATTGTTGTTGATGTGTGAAATCAATGAAAGCAACACAACAGCATATACAAATGAAATCAGTCAAGTATTAAGGTTAGTCTACTATTAAGTAAACACTATAAATTAAGATAAACACTACAGAAAATTAAAGACTGATCTTATTATCAGGAATAAAATGATCACTGACTAGATAAAACTTACAAACAAAATCATGTACTGAAATGAATATAGCAGGCAGTTAATATGGTGCTGGTTAGCTATAGATTTAAGTGAGACATCTGTAATGCAAAATATTCACGTACAATAATAAATGAGTGAGATTTTGTAAGAAAACTTAGAAGAGTATACTTTCCTGATCTGTGAAAACTCCCAAGGGTTGCTCAAACTGGTGCAGAGGCATAAAGTGAAATGCATTTACAAAGACTCTTATAAAAGCATGCTGGCCAGGTACAATTGAAAGTAGTAATTGACCTACTATAGGATTTGGCACCAATTCCTCTATCCAAGGTAAGACCACTCTTGTCCAACTTCTGTCTCTGCAGGCAGTAAACATTTTTGTTGCTAAAATAATCCAAAACACATAGTAAACTTCCTTCTAAGCTTGGGAGGGCCAGATTTGCAAGGCAGTGAATGTACTCCAAAGATATTATGATCAGGTAACATTTAAAGAAAAAATGAATTACCTCATATTTATCATCTAACTGTATTGTCTTGAAATTCTTCAGTTTTCTCAAGTCCCAAAGCTTCACCACAGAATCTTCTGCAGATGTTGCCAAATAGTAACCTGGAAGCAAAAACAAAAAATAACCTACAATAAATCAACATTCAAAATATAACAATCATGACAGGCCATTTTCTGCAGACATTTACAAGTCAGTTTTCCTGATTATTTATGAGGTAAAGTACATACTGGTATTTTCCCTTAGGCAAAGCATGTAACCTTGCTTCCCCCAGATTAGTTTCCCTCACTATAAACCCCTCAGTATACCACTTTTAATAATAATAATAATAATAATAATAATAATTTTATTTAACTAGGATCAACATATAACAAAAATAGCAATACATATAAAAAATCAAACTAAGCCACAAACATGCACATAAAACAATTGCAATAAACACATGCAAGACTAAAGCAGTAGACTACATAAATAATACAACATCTACACCAACAATATGACACCAAACATGTACATTTATGCAGATCAGACAACATACTACTCCACCTTTATCAGGTTAACAGAATTGATTTTTTTTTTCTTCTAAAAAAAAGAATTTTAAAAAATATGTTCATTCACCAATGATGACCATAAAATTTATAAAAACTTATTTCTAAAGGGAGATAAAGATCTGGAGCATATAATGAAAACAAAAGTTTTATATGAGACTAAACTAAGAAATTACTTTTAAATATTAAAACATAAATACTGATTTCAATTTCTGAATTAAACATATCACCAACAACAAATTCAAACTAGTGAAATATCATTTTCCAACATCAGTCTCAGTAAAAAGTAGACATTTTTGTTGCTAAAATGAGCCAAAAATAGTAGTAAACATCCTTCTTAGCTTGAGATCATTCTCTTTGGTTTAAATGTTCAGAACCAGAAGCTGGTTTAAAATGACCTAAATCTAAATTGCTCTTGATAAAACAGGTTAATAAGTTCCCATCTTTTAAAAAATAAAGTTATTTAAGCTATGCCACTAAAACACTGTTAAAGAAATTAAATTTACTACTCCTAGTGACAAAATGGTGACGATCACTAATTTTCGCAGTAAAATAAATACAGTATATATATATATCACATGTATGGTCAAATTGGTTAAATTTTGTTTCATTTAGAGCCATATTTGTAAAAATAAATAAAAAAAACTCTCACAACTACTTCAATTGCATTTAAATGGAAGTCAATACATTGTAAAATGTTTGTTTTTTTCTAAAATTGGTCTTAGCATTTTTCATCAGAAAGAAAATGCACATTTTTTGACTTCATCTTTTATATGCCAAAAAGGAGTAACACATATTGTTATGACCTCTCTCTGTCCATTTATGTCACCTTTAAAATTTTTCCTCAATAACTTTAGCTTGATATCTACCTTGAACAAACATTGCGGATGACTTGCACTTCAGTATGGATGAGGAATACTGATTTTGGGGTCAAACAGTTAAAAGTTATGGTCACTGTGTCTTAGAGAAAAGTGTTTCCTGCACAAGAACTATAGTTCTACATTACATAGACAAATTTCTGTGACTGACCTGCACTTTATGTAAAGAAGCCTGTGTGATTTTTGGTTCAAGGTCACTGGCTTCATAAATGGTTTCTGCATAAAAATTCACATTTTTGACCAGACACCATTGCCAAAGTTTGTGGATGGCTTACACTTTGGATAAGAAATTTGGGGGACAAAAGGTAAAGGTAATGACTGAAATAAGAAAAACACTTTCTGCATTTTTCTAGACAACATACCTTGACCAAAGTCTGAGAAGGCCTTGCACTTGAGGTAAGAAAGAGGCCAACTAAGTTTGTGGTCAAAAGATTAAAGGTCAAAGTCACTGTGACTCAAAGAAAAATGGGTATTGCACAATAATTTTATTTCTAGTGTATGGCTTTCACTTAGGATATAAAATCTAATTTGGGGTCTGAAAGTCAAAGGTCATGGTCTTAATAAGTCTAAGAAGAAAATACTTCCCGTACAGTAGGTGTAGTTCAAACATCCACTGAGACCTGTTGGTTAATAATCTCCAGTCAGCCATACCCTTCTAAAGCCTATACAGAACAACTATTACACATGACAAATTATACACTGTTCACAATACTTCTGTTGCAACATGCTTTGATACATAATGAAAACAGACATTATTATTTGATACATAATGAAAACAGACATTATTATTTGATACATAATGAAAATAGACATTATTATTTGATACATAATGAAAATAGACATTATTATTTGATACATAATGAAAATAGACATTATTATTTGATACATAATGAAAATAGACATTATTACTTGATACATAATGAAAATAGACATTATTACTTGATACATAATGAAAATAGACATTATTACTTGATACATAATGAAAATAGCCATTATTATTTGATACATAATGAAAATAGACATTATTATTTGATACATAATGAAAATAGACATTATTATTTGCTTTTCTGACAGGATTGACCTTAATATTCAGCTTGTTTCTTTCTGCTTTGACTTTAAAAATAAAATTTGCCCTGCTGTTTCATCTATGGGTATATATATATATATATATATATATATATGGAAGTTTCTGGCAAAATCTTGGCAGATAAGACAAGTTACATAGTAAAACCTGCCTCATTTGATATTAGAAAGCTTTTTTTGTTTTGGTGTTTCATAAAAAATACATCTGGCATATCTTGGCAGTTTGTAATCTGCAAAATTAAATGAATAAAAGTAAATCAAAGAAGACCTTTACATTCAATAGATTCAAAGCTTTTCTATTGACTAAAAATTAAGGAACACATGGGAAAGGTTAGAGGTGAAGGTCTTCTGGCTTATGATTGGCTTCTATTATGGGATTTCATCTAGTTTTCCATGGTGAAATGACCCAGAAAGTATGACTTACTTGGCCTGCCTAAAGATACTCCCTCTCTGTAACAAGTGTGACCTTATTTTTAAAGTGAGGTCACCTTATACTGAGGTACAGTACAAGTTTCAATACACTTTATGATAACAGAACATAAAACTCAGAAGTAGGGTATTTAATAGTGTTGTGAAACCATATTGTAAAGGACCTGACAAATCTTGTGCCCTGAGCCCATGGGATACCAGAATACTGCATCTGGACCACCGAATATTGAAGTTAGGGTCTCATGGGCTGCTTCATGGTATCATGCATTGTTCTATGTTGCTGAAGAAATGGCATACAAAAATAACAACTGTTTATGTCATAAATAAAGAACATTCTGAATTACCATTTTCTGAGAATGCAATGCTGGTAATGGGGCCCTGATGTCCAGGGAAGTTGGCAACATTGATCCGTTCCTTCAAATCCCAAATTTTTATCATGGAGTCCTCTGTTCCTGTTCCAAAAATCAGGCCATCAGGATGAAACTGGGCACAGGTAAGGGCTGTTAAACAAAAAAGAAAATTTATTATTTTAATTTGGGTATTTGCAAACAACAAAGCGACAATAATGCAACATAATTCCAATTTCATATTGTTCTCCTCTACAAAAACAAGTAGTGTTATAGCATTCATCCACATTATTATTCTTTTAAACAATAATTTTTCCTTTCATTTACAAGTGCTACACATAATTTGTGCATCATATCTGGATAGGAAATTGGCTTCCAAATTGCCGACATATACACACAAAATCACGTATATATACATAAGTCAACCAACCTCACAAACACACATGTAAACAGATATTCTATCAGCAATTTTTTTTCTAACATTTCCTTTCTGCATTTAAATCATCTGCTTAAACCTACTGTGCTATCAATTAGATTTTTCTCTCATCCTACCTACCGTTTTGTGATGCTTGATCAGATACTTTGGTAAGAACACGTCCAGTTCGTATATCAGAGAAGGCCCAGTGCTGAAAATACAGAAAGAGCACTAAAAGCAATGAAAATAGATACTTGCTTTAACAGACTCTATTTTGTTAAGCCCATCTTTCATTTAGCTTTAATGTAACAACATGAAAATGGAGTTCAAGGTAAAACATTTTAAGACTGTCCTTAATCAAGCATATGGACAGACAGACGGATATACAGACACACTGATGCCAAAGGGATTGCTTTGTTGAGTTTCCACCAGGTCAGGCTTGATAAAAACATGTCAACATGTGTCTCTAAATATGACTTCAAAAATATTTTATGAAATTAGGCCAATAATGGATTTGTTAATTTACTGAAATTCATACTAAGATATGTAGGATTTCCAGCGTCTGATTACATCACTATATCATAAAGTAATTTAATTCAAATTCCTATTGCATAACTGAGGGTTTTTTAAAACAATTTTCCTGGTGAATTTAAAAAAAGACAAACAAAAATTAGAATAAAATAATAGAAATAAATATTAAAGAGACAATGTTCGCATAAACACTGTTGATGTGCACAAAATAATCCAAGCAATCCCTAGAAATGTCATTTCAACTGCAATCTCAGAGTTATCAAATCTTAAAATAAATTATTCTCAGAATAAACGATACAGCTGGATAGCATGTTCATTACATCAGTACACTGGATACAAATGTCAAAATCATATCTGTTGTGATCTGAGGGATCCCAAATGTTCATTATATCAGTACACCGGATACAAATGTCAAAATCATATCTATTGTGATCTGAGGGATGCCAAATGTTCATTAGATCAGTACACCAGATACAAATGTCAAAATCATATCTGTTGTGATCTGAGGGATGCCAAATGTTCATTAGATCTGTACACCAGATACAAATGTCAAAATCATATCTGTTGTGATCTGAGGGATGCCAAATGTTCATTAGATCAGTACACAAGATACAAATGTCAAAATCATATCTATTGTGATCTGAGGGATGCCAAAGTAAGGCATGCTCTTTATGGTCTGTTTTACTCTCAGATTAGCTGCATCATTTTTGTTCTGAACACTGAACCTGCTTACCTTTAGAGTACAAGACTTTATACAAATACCAAAACCAAACCACAAACTCTGCACATGAATATTGTAAATGTATTATACTTAATGGTCTTGGAACCAGTGAACAACTCTCTCTCTCTCCCTCTCTCTCTCTCTCTCTCTCTATATGGTTATATTTCTGAATAAAGATTCTATGTTGAATATATACGTGTGGTAATAAATGCAGACAAGCTTTTTCCTTACATAAAGACAAGACATACAAGTCTGCATTTCATGCAGATTTACAATTATTTGTAATGTAAATACAATTTATGACATTACAGTGAATGGACTTTACATATATATATATATATATATATATATATATCCCACTGGGCTAGCTAAAGATTTTGAAATCTGCAGACCCAGAGTTACCAACATACAGGGGGCCCTGAGTGGCCGAGTGGTATAAAGCGCTCACCATTACAGATCATTGCCACCTCACCTCTCTCTGCATGGGTTCAAGTCTCAGGTTCCGTCAATGGGCATGTGAGAAAGCTTGTCAGTAGCTTCTCGTGGGTCGGTGGTTCTTTCCGAGGTTTTCCCAGGTTCTTCCTCCACTATTTATACTGGCCACAATATATAGCCTACCTTGTGCTGAAAAATGGTGTCAAATCCTACAACAACAACAAACATACAGGTAAATGAAAGCTCTCACCATATCTGTAGAGGAACTCAGCAGGTAATCTCCTGTAGCATGAAGACTGAGGCCAGTAACGGGAGAGTCATGAGCACGAATAATCTGAGCACACTGAGCTGTCTGAACGCCCCAAACTCGGATTGTACTATCAGGAGAGGCTGTAAACACCAGTTCCTGGAAAATATGAAAATCTCACATAATGCCAAAATTCTATTTAAGTTATTTGCATGCATAAATGATTATATCTGAAAGCATTATGTGTTGGGACAAATAAATCTGGATTGGAAATTACTGAGCATCAATATAGTTTAATTAAGGGCCAGTTCCAAGTTTTTCATTTAGAAAAGTGAAAAATAATACAGAGAAGAAATTTTTCAGTTTGCTGTACATATCTTTCAAATAGATGTATATAAAGTTAGAATCTTATTATGGAATTTCATGTAATTACCATGTATATTAATTGACAGGTAATTACCACGTATATATTGCCCATAAAATCAAATTAATGGAAATATTTCAGCAAGAACAGGTCATTGTGATGAATATAAAATAAGCCATTTTTCATTGATCAACACAAAACAATGATGTTTCCCATAAAGACTTCAGTCATATTATTAAAGAAAGAAAGAAAACCTCTTGAATTCTCACCTCCTCTGGATGATAAATAACGGTGGTAACCTTCTTTGTATGTCCCTTCAAAATGGCCATAACCTGTTCTGTGTCCTTATTAAATACCACAGCATTCTTGTCATTTCCACCTTTTTAAAAGCAAGGTTTGACAAATAAGGAATAAATACTTAAACTTATCAGTCACATTTAATTGTAATATTTTTATGTATCTGGAAACTTATCAGTCACATTTAATTGTAATATTTTTATGTATCTGGGATTCACTGGCTTTCAGGTCCTAGCCTAACCTCGAGTAGTTTGAGCCTGACAACTCTAAACAATCAGCTTGTCAAGATTGCTTTACCGCATGTTGCCAATTTTAAGGTGAATAGGTGTAAATTGTTAATATAACTCGTGCGATTTTTTGACAAGTGTGTTTGGAAATAAAAGGCACTCATCTCTAACAAGTAAGCACCAGGAGGATTTCATTCAAAGCATCACTGATGTACCAAAAATGGAGCACCAGCAAGAAGTGTTCATAATTTGTTTTTTATGCCATAATTACATCAGACTGACACATACTTACTGATTGTTATCAATTTCAAAGGTCAGATTGTCAAATATTCTGATGCAATTTGCCATTTATATGGTGGCTAGATGGTAATTGTTAAGTCAATGGATAAAATAAAGTGTTCACAAATCCTTCAGTTTTGAGTACAAAAAAAAATAAACTTAACAAAGTTTCTAGCTCTAAGGAACCTATTTTTTTAAAGCATAATGGTTTGATGCTATAAAACATGCAAGAAAGTTCCAACAATGATAGATAATGAGTATCCCTGACTAGAATATTCTTATTAGCTGGAGCTTTTTTTTCAGTTCAAACTATTTTACCTAAATCTCTCTCTCCCCCTTACTTAAAAATTTTATTTCCTATCCATTTATCTGTCTAAATACATGTCATTGCTGTTTTTGCTCTTCCAACTATATCTAAATTATAACCTTTTCTCATCTACATGTATCATTTACTTATATTTTTGACAACTTTAATTTTCTGCATATAGTTTAAGGTGCCAACTAAGATAAAAAGAAAAGAAAGTTAAAATAAATATGTGTTTTTGGTTGAGTTTTAATTTTACTCATGCTGAGATATAGCTGGGGCCAGCTGAAATTTACCAAGGGCAAGTTCAATTCTCCAGTCAGCTTGCCCTGAGAAAATATCATTGATGCTATTTAAACAAACATTGGAATTAAAATTCGTACCTGTAACGATCTTAGATGTATCTCTGAGGCAAATATCCAAAGCCAAAATTCCTGGCACACTGGCACTGTGAAGACCCTGCAAGATAAATAGTCTCATGGCACTACACATTGGCAAAAAGAGAATAATACATGAAACAAAAAAGCCCAGGATAAAACTACTGTGCTATTTACACTACCACCACAAAACTGACTCATTTGCCCATCTTGACAGAAATGGGTCATTATCACAATGGTGCAATAATAGTAAATTTTCTGTAAATTTGAAAGCATGATTTCAGCTGTAATTGTCTGTACTAACTGCAGTTTCAAACAATTTTTCTAATGGTTTGAGAATATGGCCCAGGTCCATCTGACTGGGAATTTATGGACCTTAAATTGCAACAATGGGCATTTTGGACAAATGTTAATAACTTATTAACGGAAACCTGCAGAGAAAAGATATCAGCAGTAGCACCAGCAACAATAATAATAATAATAATAATAATAATAATAATTAATATTGTAACAATAAAAATTATATTTCATGATTTCTGATCACCTCTGTACAGCCACAGCTAGGTTGGCACAACAATTTCTTAAGTAGGTGCCAAATTTAGGAGGAAGGGATGCTAAGCATTCGACCTCTACCTCGGGCATCCTTCTGGGGAAGAATACCTGGATTCCCCATGTGAACGATAATTGTTCCCTTAATTATATAAGCAACAAAGCCTCGGTCACTTGATCTGTGGCCCTTATCTACAGTTAAGATCAAGACTGAAATCTTCTTACCTACAAAATTTCAATGGCAAATCCAGCGAAGCCAACAGGCTGTGTTGATTGATTTAGATGGGTCTGGTGGCTGTCTGTGTTAGGTCTGTCTCTGCAACTCTGAATCTCCAATTCTGCATCCCAGCCAACAGCTTCTATTATATCTCAGACTTAAATGTTGCGTTCAAACGCAAGGTTCGCAGAGATGGCTTGAAGCTTCTGAGCAGTAATCTTCATGAGGCAACTCTGATCTGGTGTACACCAAGCATACAACCCGCTTCAGCCATGAAGCAAGGGCTTGAGGGGTGATATCCTGTGTTCCGGCTCACACCTGAAGAAAGAGGCACTTGCACGCGGAGAGATGAAGGTGGGTAGCTTGTGATTCCACCTCATTGCAATGAGGTTAATCATTGGACGCCCCCAAAGCGTGCAAATCTGAGTGAAGACTGACTGGGTTGCACTACTGATGCAGGAATAATCGAATCTTGGGCGTGATCATGACCATTTAATCGAGGGGACTTGAAAACGGGCACCACTGTGATTGCAATGTCTGCATAAAAAAGACAGCCCAGTGGGATCAAGTCTGCTGCTGCACTGAATAAACCAAGGAGTTGCAAAACTCTCTTACTGATATCCCAAGTCCTGTTTGAAATGAACTCAAACTTGATGATTCTGATTATGCTAACTCAAGGAAGTTGCACAAGATTCCGGTATGGTAAAAATTCCATGCCCTAATGGACAAATTTCTGGGACGGATAGAGGTCTGATTATTCCCAGTTCGCTAAAAAGCCTAGATGATCTAAAAGAGAGAGGAGATCGTTCCTGCCTTTAGTATATTCCCTGTTACTAATGAAGGAATAAATAAAAGTCTGTGTTGCATTCGAAACTTGTGGACTATGCTTTGAACTTACGCATTTCAAGTATTTAGTTGCATGTTCTATTGAAACTATACAAGATGGAAAAAAAAAAAAAGTATAAATTAGCAATGTAGCATGTTAATAACTTGCTAAAACCAGTTGTGCTAACTTATAATGACCTTGCAGAGGTCAATGATAGCATGGTGTGGCATGATCTTAAAAGGACAATCCCTAAATGTGACAAAATCACTCAAATTTGACGGAATTGAAAAAAGAAAGTATACAACCTGCAGTAGACTGATTAATCCAATAACAAATACAAAAGAATGTTGGATGCTTCAATCAGAATATAAAAATGGCTTGGGTTATCAGAGGATAACCTGTACAATGTGAATAGTACAGTAGTAAAGCTAAAAACTAGCGACAACTGGTGGTGCCAGGGGAGGTAATGCGCAAGAGTTATTGACCTTATCTACTGGAAATTTGGAAAGAAAATTTTGTCTTTTAGTAGGGCTAGATATGTGAGGTAGCAGACATATATTCCTAACGTACTGTGACTGGGGAATGTATTCGAAGGAGAAATTATAATGATTACTTAAACAAATTCTGTAAATGAAAACAAGAGTGCTGCCAAAAAGGCAACTTTTCCTTGGGAGCTTTTCAGTCCAAATGGGAATAAGTGGTCAAAGTAGGCTTGATATTGCTCACCTGATTTATATAATTTTACAGTTGACCATTTCACTAAGAAGGCTTATGTACCATAACTATATTGAAAGAGCACAATCTATTATTATAAATTATGTAAACTATCTCCTAACTTTTGTATCATGTTGATTTGACTTATTTTAATATATTCTGATAAAAGTTGTTTCCAAAGATAAGGTATAATTGTTATGTAGTCTCTTCCTCATAACCGAAGACCTTGATGATATAAAATTGGATGAGAAATATAGTCTCTGGATCTTGAGGGGTTGCAAGCTGGGGCAATCAGTTGCAAGGTAACTCATTAATATTCACAGATCTCACTTATTATAGAACCTGCCCATGACCATGATGGGGAGCCAAATCTGACTGCAATTCAGTCTACATACTGGTTACAATCTTAACCAATCAGATACAAGATTACCTCATTAATATGCATAAATCTTGCTCATAATCAAGCTCACCCATCATCTTATATATATATATATATATATATATATATATATATATATATATATATATATATATATATATAGATATATATATATTTATTATTTAATAAGTTTGATCAACATCTGATCAGCTGAGCAGAAATAGTGCTAGATTGTTGCTGAGCTTAGCCAATCTGATTCAAGGTCACATCATTAATACATGCTAGTGTCACTCATATTTAGTCAAGATCTTGTTGACAAAGGCCAATTAAGATTGATCAAAATCTGATTAAAAATAGTCTGTACAGTGACAAACCTCAACCAATCATATGCCAGAGCACCTCATTAGTAAGCATAAAGCTTGCTCATAATAAACAAATTACATATCATGTTGATATAAACCTATTTACCAAGTTCATGGCTGATCAAATCCTATACTTGATGACCTGGAATATATATTTTCAGAGTCAAACATGTAAAATTTTCCAAGGCACAAGTTTTGGACAAGTGATTTTTTTTTCTCCAATTTTAAAACAAGTCAGGCAAACACTAATTTTCATACTTTAATAACTTTATCTACCTTTACTGCCATTCATGGCCTCTGGTCACACTGAATGCTTGAATCTAGCTCCATTATTCATTCACAATCTACAATACTACGTATGAGTTCTATTACTGCTCGACTGCATACTGGGATTAGTGACCAATTTATCAGCCAATGAAAACAATTCAAGCAAAAAAATCTGACATGATTTATCAGAAGTAGTTTAAAAAACCTTGTTATGTTGTGTTTTTCCAACAAAAAGCAAATCACCCTCTAGTTTCAATCCACTGAGTCAATGCAATGAAATGAATGAAAGGCACTTTATGTCCATTTCCTTGATGAACTGGTTAAATGACAATACTCGATCATACAGGTCTAACTTAAACATGCATCTGAAACAAAACAATCATACTAATTTGCATTTAAATGACAAAATGAATGTCATGATCACATTAGTAGAAGTAGTTGTCAAGTAAGTGATAAAATATATATGGATAAAACGAATAACTAAATTACTTTTGCAAGGAAGGTCATAAGGAAAATTCACAGAAGGAAAATTCATGTGGAAGAGGAATGATAAAATGTAAGGCTGCCACTGAGTCTGAGGTAACTACTCCTCCAAAGAGATATCAGTTAGACTCTGTAACAGTAAAACATGGCAAATATGACACAACTACGAGACAGTGAAAATTTCAGCGACACTGGGTTGAATTCATCGCCACTTATGGAAATATGTTTTGCAGTTACTGCAAACAATATCTCAAACTGGCACAGTTTGGAAATTCAACCAGTGTATTTGTCAATGGAACTGACAAATTCATGATTTAATCAAGCAAACCTCATGACAGTTTTGTACTTCACATAGCCTGTGCAGCATGATACATGCATGACACTAGCCAGCATGTGTAGAAAACCCATTAAGTTGGAAGCTGATAACACTCCACAAGAATAGGCTTTTTAAAAACTATACAAAAAGGAAATGCCAAACAAACAAAATTTGAGCTCTCATCAACATAGCCTATAGCCTAGCCGATACGGAAAATCATTTTTTGAGATGGAAATGCTGTATGCACTCAGTCTTAAACTAGGTACTAATTATAAGAACAGGCTGAGGGCAAGAACTTCTTTCTGTCAACTGAAAGAGTCTTGAGAGAAAAAGTCAGGGAAAGTCTGAATTCCAGTAAATTCCTTTCCATTCTTGCTGATGAAAGTACTGCTACCATACAGGAGCAAAACATAATGCATACAAGATACCATGACAGTAACAAAAACTAAAACCTAAGCCCTCTGAAGAAATAAATAAGTTGACTATTGTTTCTTTTTAGTAATGATTAAAATATATCCTGTTGAACCTTGGCAAGAGATTGAAATTGTGGCAGGTGGGACAACTGAATTTTCTGAAACCACAGAGAAAAAAATTTTGATAAGCCCGGAAGTTTGATAAAAATAAAATCAGAAATAGTTACTAAAGTATCAAGTTGGGTCTATATCAAAAAGATGATGCTTGGACATGATTTTATTATAAAAAAATTTTAATGGTGTAGTTTTAAAGGCAATCCAATGCATATATGTCTACCTGTCATATTTGTGATCCTTTTGTGAACATGTCTTTATGACCCATAACAATCCTCCAAGTACAGTGGTCGCCCTCTTATATGGCCACCCCTTCTGCACTGGGAAAGTGGCCTTATAAGACAGTGGCCTTTCCTGAGGGGGACAAAATTTTTTGTGAGAAGTATATGTAATGTACATAGTAAGAAAGCTACATACTTCTAAGCATTTAATATCTTCATTTATTATTTTCGTTTAAAAGTAACATTAATTATTAAAAGGTTCTTCTTGTTATAATAATAGACTTATTTCAACTGAATGCACATTAATAGTTCTTATTCTTGGCGTAAGCGTGACATGCGAGCTGGTGTTGTTGTCATGCACATTGCAAAACCATTCAAAAATGTCATTTAAATCTTGGTACATACTTAATTCTCTTTCCATTTGCTCCATTTTCCCACTGCTGCTGAATAACCTCTTTATTGGTCATGACGTTGTTTATTCAAGTCTTTTCAACAAAAAATTGTTTCATTTGAGTCTTTTCTACATAAAATTGTTCGGCAAGTCCCCCCTCCCCACCTCACCTGATGCTGTCGAGTAGAATAACTGACTTTCTTCTAAAATAATACGTCTCCGTTTACGTGATGACATGTTAATGTTTGGTAATGATTTATTCAGATGCTGCTAACTGTATGCAATTTAATTATGCAGACAAAACTTTTGTAGAGTGGACGAAATGCCTTCTTTGTAAAGGAAGCGATAAATGTGTTGTCACGTGATTTTTCGGTCTTTGTCTGGTACCCTGTTTTGTTCAAGGTTAATTTCTGTGTGTGTGTGTGTGTGTGCTAATGCACAAAATCTATTTTTAGCCTATGCTGACCCCGTTATGATCTTGACAATTACGTCCGGTTGTAATCATCAAAGAGAAGAACTCGACAGATGTGTCAAGCCCAAAACTCTATCATAACATTATTGGGCCCATTTCCTGTAAACGTTGGCTTTATAGACAATGATATAACATTAATCTTAGTGTTACATGTACTTTAGTCAACACTTCTTTCAGTAATGGAAACTTGACATTGGGAGACATGTATCGACAATAGAGATAATCTGATTACTTACCTTACATCACGATATGAATTAATTATTGGTTCTGGATACATTTGAAATAAAAAGTGGCCGCTTGTGAGGGGAACATTTTACATTTTTGTACCAATATGCTGGCCACTGGTCACGTTAGAGGGATGGCCGTTTTTGCGGGGTACTTTTGAATACGAACTCATCAGTGCCAAGGAATTCTGGCCATAAGAAGCGGGTGGTCGCTGGTCAAGGGGGCCGTTCAAGAGGGGGACTACTGTAGATTAGAAGGAGTTGCAAATAACAAACTTTTGCTAACGGATGAATGGATGACAGATGTCAAACAATGTATGTTGAACAAAAAACCATCCCATAAGCTCTTCTGGTCTATAACCAAAAGAACTAAAAACAGTACTTCTCTACTTTTAAAAAAGCCCTAGGATAAGTTTAAATATCTAAACCAAGATTAGCCATTATCAATTCAGAATACAACCTTTAGTTGATATATATCTTGTAAATGTGTATTTCAATTTTAACAATGTAAGCTCTATTTCAAGTTGTATGAAGTAGTCCAAAATCAACACCCTGACTCTGAGAGATCAACAACACAAACCAGTCAATTTATGTTGTGCAGCAGACAAAACAAAATCAAATAATGACAAAGGCAGCAAGAACAGAACTTGGTCTTTGCATTCCTGAACTTTAAAATGAGAAGCAGTTTAAAGTACATAATATATTTGTATGTTTTATTTTAAACTAATGAAAACATCATGATTTAATATTTATTAAATATTAAACTACATATAAAAATGCCATGTTTTGGAAAAAATATTAAGAGTGTGATGCAATATGCAAAAAACAATGCTCAAATCCCATTATCTGGATGATGCATAGATCCAGATCCACTGGTGCACTATGTGATGGCAGATCTGGATCTGTGCAGTTTGTATTCATATGGTTTGCACTTACAGTATGTGAGGCCAGTTGTCTATACTGACGGATGTCTTCAGATGTCGCCAGACCTTCAGGAACAGTCTTACCTCTCTGCAAAGACAAACAAGAAGTCTGCTTATCTACTGATCTATATACAATATACAATCCACTATGGGCTTGTATTAATTAAGTTTATCATAACTGGTCTCAAATTTCTTTTCTTTCAAAAGTGTTACCAAAAAGAAAAAGGCTAAAAGACAGTAGTCACATGTAAATCAGACTCTATTCCACAGATCATATCTATATCCAATAAAATACTGATGATTTTATTAAATGGAATTGCAGTGTCCAACTAGATTTCCATTACCTTATAAAGTGAAGAAACTGAAACACAACAAAAGCCCAATTTTTACATTAACATACTCTGGGACATTTCATAATATCACAGAAATGACTGTCATTCTATGCTACTTAGATGAAAAGTTTTGACCAGTCAAGCTCAGATCCACTTTCTTACAAAGATTCATCCTGACATTTTGGATGGCATACTTTGAGGAAGAATTGGAGAAGCTTAAATAACAATCAATCTCATGAATGAATATTGAAATTTTTATATGATTAATTGGACTGAAAATAAACATTCAGTCAAACAAAACTGTCAAATCCCCCTGTTCCATGTACATGCCACCAGCTGTCAGTTAAACACTGTTTATTTAAATAACAAATCTCAAAGATCTAGGTACCTAACAAAGCTGTCAGTCAAGCGTTGTTTATTTAAAATTCCAATGGATGACTGCCCACTCTCAATCTGGGCCCTATGTGATTTATTACATAATAATATCTGGGTTGTAACTTTCAGAGATGCTCCCTTGATTTTATCATAAGAGGATATTTTCCCCCCTTTTCACAAAAATAAAGGGGGAGTAGAACAAAAATGAGGAGGAGGAGGAAACAGCCATAGTTCAATATTTAAATAACACTTCATTATCCATCTCTCTTTCTTCCTGCTCCACTCTAAAAGCCCCATAATGAAATCAGAATCTTTAAAAGATGCTGCCACTGGTTGTATAAGCAATAAACTGATGACTGTTTCTAAGCTTAATATGTTCCTTATCTGTGTATGAATATTGTTTTGTACTGAGAACCCCTTTCACATTCTACTGTCTGTCAGATAGAACAAATCTGAAAACTGTCTGTAATGATTGTTATGTACAATTTTCCACAGCTCACAAGTATCGTCTTTTAGATACTAATGCTCCAAACAAGATTTTTCACTAAAATAAGCTCTGCCAAAGTTTAACTTTCTTGAATTAGCACTCTACTAGTATGTTAGATTTATGTTTCCATAATGCTGTATTAGGATCTTAATTCCATTAATGTCACTCTCTACTTCTTCAAACAGAGGTATTTTGATCAAATAAATATCTTTACTTCTTAATTTCATTTTGAGATTGCTATTTATTAGATTTATTGTAACCTTTACGCTAGGGCTATATGGTTTTGTAGCACATGATCCTGCAGGGCTAAACTGTGACAAGAAAAGAAATGAATAGTGTAATCTACTTTTAAATTATCTGTATTTTAATCTGGCCTGTTTGTCTGCCTTTTCTACATTTAATTTCTAAATACCGCTGAAATAAGGGTTGACTGGCATGCCGTCTGTTTCTGTCAATCCAGTATGAATATCAGACTCATATTTAACACCATTTTGGGGTTCAAAATCACTCACTGGTTTCTCCATGACCCCTTTCACAGCGCCAATAATCTGATATACTTCCTAACTTAAAAATAAATTGCCTTCATCACTATGATCAGCAGGAATTCGTACAAATTTTGTGTGAATCACACAATCATGTGCCCTGGGAGCATCTCTGTACATTCCAATGGACTAATGCCAACTTTCAAACAGGGCTTTCTTTGATTTATTACACAGTAACAGCTCGTTTGCTACATTCTGATGGGCTACTACCCCCTCTCAATTGCGACTGCGCGATTCATTATATAATAACTTCTGGGTTGCAACATACCAATGGATTTATTGCCCACTCTCAAACAGGGCCCTGTGTGATTTATTAGATATCATCTGGGTTGCTACATTCTGATAGGCCACTACCCACTCTCAATCAGGCCTGTTATTTATTATACAATAACATCTGGGTTGCTGTATTCCAATTGACCCCTGCCCAATTTTAGTCAGGTCTCTGTGATTTATTACACAATAACATTTGGGTTGCTACTTTCTAATGGACTACTACCCTCTCTCAATCTGGACTATGTGATTTATCACAGTAAAATCTGGGTTTCTACATTCCAATGGAATACTGCCCACTGTCAATTAGGGCTCTGTTTGATTTATTACATTAATAACATCTGGATTGCTACATTCCAATGGATCACTGCCCACTGTCAATCAGGGCTCTGTTTGATTTATTACATAATAACATCTGGGTTGCTACATTCCAATGGAATATTGCCCACTGTCAATTAGGGCTCTGTTTGATTTATTACATAATAACATCTGGATTGCTACATTCCAATGGAATACTGCCCACTGTCAATCAGGGCTCTGTTTGATTTATTACATAATAACATCTGGATTGCTACATTCCAATGGATCACTGCCCACTGTCAATTAGGGCTCTGTTTGATTTATTACATTAATAACATCTAGATTGCTACATTCCAATGGAATACTGCCCACTGTCAATTAGGGCTCTGTTTAATTTATTACAGAATAACATCTGGATTGCTACATTCCAATGGAATACTGCCCACTGTCAATCAGGGCTCTGTTTGATTTATTACATAATAACATCTGGATTGCTGCATTCCAATGGAATACTGCCCACTGTCAATCAGGGCTGTTTGATTTATTACATAATAACATCTGGATTGCTACATTCCAATGGAATACTGCCCACTGTCAATCAGGGCTCTGTTTGATTTATTACATAATAACATCTGCATTGCTACATTCCAATGGAATACTGACCACTGTCAATCATGGCTCTCTATGAATTATTCCATAATAGCATCTGGATTGCTACATTCCAATGGTCCACTGCCCACTCTCAGAGTGCCCATTATCTGGATTTTATTGCAACAATCATATTTCCATAGATTTTGCTTTTATTCCTTATGTCCATATTTTAAGGGTCATTTTCGTAAGCAAAATTGTAAGGGCTGGCAGGTTTGCTAATGGTGAGCATATAAAAACTGCTTTCCAATAACATGGTTAAAATTTAACAAGAAATTCTTTTTTCCCTGAATTAAAATGTGATGCTAATTAGTGAACATGCTTATCTGTTTTAGGGATTAAACAATTTAGGTGCACCTGTTTTTCCAACTTAAGAACAATTGGGTGATAGGAAACTTACTCTTTTACGCTCTGCTGTCAGAAGTGTGGCTTTATCTTGAAGCTGAAATGAAGATATAAAAGGTAGGGGTACAAATTAGAAACACCATCTACATTCTTTCAAAATTTGCCTTAAAGTATTTATTAAAGAACTAAGCTGAACTAACAAAACCATTAACATAAAAATGGAATAACCATTACCAAGCACACACACAGACACACACACACACACACACACCAAAATTTCAATGCAAACTGAACTGAGACAAACAGAAAGCTTTTGTTGTCTGTGAACATAGCTGAACTAACAAAACCATTAACATAAATGGAATAACCATTACCTAACACACACACACCCACACACACACCAAAATTTCAATGCAAACTGTACTGTGACAAACAGAAAGCTTCTTGTTGTCTGTGAAAACATGGATCACAGCTGACAGTATGAGGGACATCAAGGTGAGGCTAAAACCCATGGTTGTTGACAATGTTTTCATTATTAACAAAAACAGTTTGCTAACTGTAAGGAGTAATTAAACAAACTTTTGCAAACTCCACAAAATCATATTGTACATTTAAAAAAGCTCAAACACAAACAAGGTTTTCACTAGACACAATCTCCCAACTGCAAACTACATTAGGCAAAAAGCATTCCCTGAAAAGTAAAACTTTTCAAAATATGAAAAGTCTCAATTTCATTTGCAACATTTATGTACTGCTTTATTCCAGTATCATCCTAATTGGAATCAGCATTTTCCCACTTAACTGTGTTATTATTTACCCTGCAGCCCAGAAATGACTCTTAGTATTGCAAATTACTTTGTGTCTTTATATCTGTGGTTATCCCTTTTCATGATTTTGCATTAAATGATACTTTTGTCCATATTTAAATCCAAGGATTGACCCATGGGTCCTACTGGAAAACCATTCTTTTAGAAGTTCTGGTGCTCTCTGCAATTTCTGAAGGACTGGCACTAAAGATACCCTTTCTTTTACATTTGATAATTTGAACAATAAAACTTAACTGTTATACTGACAATCAGGCAACTAAAGGAGTCAAATCCAAGCTACGAGTGATGGGTATGCTGCTCCTTGTGGCATTATACATTGTGTTAGGAAACCAAAATTAGATGAAAATGGGCATTCAGGGGCCATGACTCCTCTAAATGATATATGGAATGCTTAAAAATCCAACTCCTTGAAGGACTCATCAATACAAACAACATATGTAAAAGCTATAAAGCTGATCAACAAGGGTCATAACACTGTCCAAAATAATGCAGACTAGGCAAAATGCAACAATATTAAAATGAAAGTGCATCATAATATGCTGAATGGGTTCTTAAGCTACACATATTACATGCAACATCCAATGTAAAGACATTGTTGACTGACAGTGACAATAACCAAATAATGGTATAGATAAAACAAAGCCCATACAAAGCAAATCAAAGTGTAAAAGACATTGTCCTTAACAAATTCCATCAGGAAATACTGAATGGTTCTTAAGATAATCTGATTGCAAGCAATATTCCAAGTTTAAATCTGAAAATAAGACTCTGCTTGACAAGGGGTATAACTACGTCAAAAATAAAGTAGACAAGACCTGACTGATACTGGTAACTAAGATCTGCTGTTGTGGAGATCTACAATTTATTGAACACTAACAGCACATGATATGCTATATCATGATTACTGTATAAGGTGTGGACCTGGGTAAGGAAACAATGTTTACATTATCCATTGTTGTGACCCTGACCTTGAAGCATGAGGTATTATTGTCAATGTGCAAGACACATATATGGCAAGGTAACTGTTTCAGTTAAATCCAATCATGGATAGAGGTGATTGATTTCAAATACCTACAGTGGTTCAAAAGTTAAATTCCAGACAAGGATACAGCAGAATTACATTTTACCTTGGCATGACCGTGATCTTTAAGCGGGGGCAAGATACATGTCAAACCATCTTGTCATGATGTAAACTGGGGGAAATAAGTTTTAGGCCAGACACATAATGCCATAGCATTATACATCCAACATGAGACAGAGGTATATGAAATGGGCAATACCACCATCTCAATTGGACCTGACAAGACAAAACTTAAAAAAAAAAACAGCACATCTATGTGTAATAGGCAAATGACTTCCCAAATGACATCCATTTATATCTAAAGGTCATATAACTGTAGTGGTTACAAGTGTGAATGAATGGACAGATGAAAAAAAAGAAATATTATAGGGCCTCTGCATTTTGATGTTGGGGCCTAATGAACATGTTATTCTTCAAAAAGAAACTGCATGTGTATATGACAGGATATCCCACATAAAAGACTTCATCACTGCATGACACTGCAGTACATGATCTAGTACCTAACAATAAAAACTACAAAAGTTATACCAACATCATTTACAAAGGCTGCCCTTAGTGGTATTACAGATATTAGACACTGGAACAAGATGACTATGAAGTAAAAAAAATTGGACAATAAAATCAGCTAATACAAGACCCTTTCCAAAGTTACTTATCCAGGAAATATTTCTGGGAAATATGTGTACAGCCTTGATAATAACAGAAGGACAGTAATCATCTCAGACACTGATGCATGGCATTATGTAGCACAAACGTCCAATGAAAAATAACTAATACACTTCATAAAGTTTCTGTTTTGTCTTCATAAAAGCTACACAAAATATTGCTCTACCTTCTGCAAGACTTCCTCACTCATGCCTGCCTCCTCCATAGGTTCCTGGGCAGCCTCTGGAGCACCTGCCTCTGCTGCATATGCCTGTAACACAACAGAAAATATTAACTGGTACAGGAACAATGACAGTAATTGATCCTTCATCTGAAAAACTATCCTTGTGTCCAGGAATATAAAACTTTTGCTTCTCTCTTAGCACAATATCTGCTATGGATATTGTCATCTACCATGGGCTCTACTTGAAAAATTAAAATGACTATAAAATTTAATGGACCCAGAAAAACAATGTATACATACATGTACACCCAATCATGACAAATTAAGTGCTAAATATATACACAGCCCCCAAATTCTGTTTTAGATAAATGAATAAATGCATGAAGGAGATTACTGTATATCCATATGAAAACACTGAGTGCCTGAAAAAAGCTGTCAATATATATTACAAAAAAATAATTTGTAAAATTTATACTTTTTATGCAATTTCACAAAAATCTATAGTCAGAGCAAAGAAAAAGTTTTTCTTCAAATTTTCAAGCAATGACAGTTGTAAATTTAGAAGAGACCGACATACGTACAGGTTGTGGTGCAGCAGGTCCGCCATACCCTCCAGCTGTCATCCCTGCCTGAGGCTTAAGAGTGGCCAATGCTGTAAAACATATCAATTATTATGAAACAATCATCCAACAGGTCATGGACACAAATGTTTGATTTACAACTAAAATACATATAATAAGAGAAACAAAAACATGCTTGATATTTGTCAATGACTTGAATGTCTCACCAATATAATGTCATTAATGGAAAAAGGTTTAAGTAAAACAAGAGGCACAAGTGAACCTGACACTGCTCACCTGGCTTACATAACTTGATCATTTCACTAAGCCACTTTGCAATACTGTAAGAACACAAGCTAAGCTATGCAAACTAACTCTCAAACTTTATATTTTGAGGAATTTACAAGTTTTACAATAGTCATAATTTTTTTCCCTCTCAAAAGATAAATGCATAATATGCATAGTCTCTTGTATATAATCAGAGTCATCCATAATTTTTAAAAGTTCAATTTACAGGAAAAGCATTAATCTCTGGTCTTCAGAGTCACATGAAATTAAATTATAATACATATAGTGTTGATTTGTCAGGGTTTTTCACTCCTGGAAATAAATCTGACACTGTTTGTCAAGAAAAGTATATTGGGGTATTTTCTTTTAAAATAAAAGTTAGAAATAAAAAATATAAATTCCAAATATTAGCCCATATTCCAGGTTTAATCTAAATCTGATCAGAAACATGACTTCCAAAATGGTAACAAACTAAGCCAATCAGATTCAAGATCACCTCATTAATATACATGAACCAGTCACATATCTTGACAATACAAGTATATAATTCAAGAGTGGTCAAAACTGGATCCAAAGCACGGACTCCAGAGTGCTAACAAGCTAATGAGTCAGAAGCATGAAAACCTGTGCATGGATTTAGTTCAAACTTGTCAGAGATCTTGAGGATATAAGCATATATTCCAATTTTAGTCAAAAATCAATCAGATATATGGTGTCCAGAGTGGTGAAGTGCTCAGCCAATCAGATGACAGATCACCTCATTAATATGCACAGATATTGCTCATATTCAAAGTAATCCAAGGTAAACTTCCAAGCTTGATCAAACTTGGATTTAAGAAACAAGTGGCCTCCACAGCAAATATTGATGGATGGGTGATGGCTGACAAACATGTCACTAAACCATAAACTCACAATGACTTACTGCCAGGTGAGCTAAAACACTACAATTTTGTCAGAATATAGTGAAAATGAACCTAACCTGTCTTCCAAACATAAAACCTCATACCAAATTTGGTCTCAGTCCATCAGGTCCTTTAAAAAATGTTATCACATTATGTTTCCCTGAGAATAACTTACCTGATCACATTAATATTAAGAAAATGAACTCCACTACCTCCTGAATACAGCCCTCCCCCTAAAGATGAAAATTTTATCTTTCCCATCTACATCCCATATAGACAATGAGAAGACACTCTTACCAATTACTTCACATTCCCACCACCAGGTGACAACCCATGAGGGTTATCCTCTGCTAAGACTTTAGAGTATGATGATCACAACGTTAACTTGACACAAAGTCAAGAGAAATTCTGTTGTGTTTTCCAGCCTTCATCTGTAACTGTTTTCCATACACTTCAGATAGTGCCTGAAATCATGGACTGTACCTTACGTCATTGTCGCTCTTGATGTATTGATTGTGGAGAGTGAATTAATCACCAGCTTCTGACTGCCTGAAAAATGTAACCTGTTCTTCACTATGAAGCCCTGTTGCATCATTAGGATCATGGAACTATCTGATCTGAACTGATGATAGCTTGGGTTAATTGAATGGCCATGCAACTCACTTAACCTGCATGGTGAAGCTAAGGCAATTATAATGATTGTTTCACAAGATAACAGCTTCAGCGTGGTTCTGGCCAAAGAATTAAACTGTCTGAGTTAAGCACTGTCAGAACAAATTAAAGGTTCTTCTTGGAAAACAATATCAGTGACCAAGGTCAATTCAAGTCAAAACAATCAAGCAAGCTCAAACCCAACAGGTCAATGTCATGACCCATACTTCCTCTTTCATGATGTCTGAATTGGAGATCAAAGAGGAGTAGTCCCTGCTTACAACAAGTGCTGCTCTTTTTCCTTGAAGATCCAGAGAAAAGTTAGCGAGCTGGGTGATTGAGGCATGCAAAGGATGGAAGAAAGTTGAGAAAAAGTCAGCAAGGCACGAGATTTAAGCCTGCAAGGGGACACTGCTGATGCCCTTGCACCAGTCCCTAAACACATGCCACTTTCCCCCAAAATGCCTTCAAAGTGTTGAGCCTTCTAGCTCATGAGATCCTCTCCATGATCAAAGGGCTTGAGTAGGTTCAGAGATGCAGGGATTTTCCTTAGAATGTTTATTAGCAGACCAAGTCGATTGTTCACCCAAGATTTGTCTGATCTGTGAGGAATGGTCAGAACCACTTTGGTAGTCTGACCCTCATTTTCTGTATTATCCTCTGTACCAAAACAGTTCAAGGAAAGGCACAGCCCCAAAACCCATCTCAAATGGCTGAGAGATTGCCCATGGCTCAGGGTTCTGGGTCGAAGACTGGAAGGATGAAGGTGGGCAGTTTGTGATTCCACCTTTTTAGAAGAGGCTTATCATAGAATGCGCCCCCAAGGCACACTAATCCACTAAAACTGGTGAATAATGTACCACTGTGTAAACAGTGTGGCCTCTTCCTAAAAAAAGAATCAGCAGAAACTTAACATTCAGACTGCTGACGATGTGCCCAATCTAGACTGTGTTCTTGAGCTGGAAGCACCAAAGTCCCCTACCAGGATGCATAGATGGTGTGATCTTTGCGAAGGTAGGTCACCACCACAGTTTTGAGAATTACCTTTCTGCAAAGCTGATCTTTCCAGAAATGAAATGTGTTTACTACAGATTTCATTTTCAGATGGTTACATGTGAAAGGCTTTCCCCCATCCCTCAGCTGCTTCTTACTGAGTGAAAAGGAGCAACAGGTGAGCTCCTCAAATGTATGGGATGGCATAAGAATAAAATACTTTTTCAGAGGAATCTACACCATAAGCCATTAGATGCAAGACCATATCAATAATATAAGCTGATCTCACTCTATATTGAATTCATCTAAAAGCTTGATATTAGCCCATATTCCAAATCTGACTAAATTTGGATGACCAATATGGCTTCCAGAATGGTAACAATCTCAGCCAGTCTAATCCAAGATCACCTCATTAATTTGCAATGCCATGATGGGTCAAGAATTTCCATACTCCAATGGATAAAGTACTATGAGGGAGGCAGCTCTTGTCAACACATCAGCACATCGTCAAAACAGCCACTGAACAATGGACTCCGAAACTGGATTGATGGACTGGTTCAATGGGTCCCTGTAAGCTCCATAAGCAATAGTTAAATGGAACCACTCCGGTGGCCTAGTGGTTAGAGCGTCCGCCTTGGATGTGGGAGGTTGTGGGTTCGATCCCCGGTCGAGTCATACCTAAGACTTACAAAAATGGTACTAACAGCTGCCTCGCTTGGCGCTCAGCATTAAGAGGTCAGTGTCAGGACTGGTCAGCCTGGTGTCAAGATAATGTGACTGGGTGGGACATCATGCTACATGTCTGCGGCATGATGCCCCAGTGCTAGACATCACTATAAACTGCCACACTGCAGACATCGTAGTGATATGACTGAAAAATTGTTAAAGCTATGTTAAAAATCATAATCACATCACTAATAGTTAAATGGGACAGTATGCTAGTTGAAAATAACAGCTGACACAGCAGTACAAGGCACTGAAAACATGTCAGTGAGGTCGGTGTTATACCCCATGTGCCCAAAATGACATGCACTAAAGCCATGCTCAAACATGCAAACGGACTTGCGCCCACAGGGCTGCCAAAAATTGCAACTCCAATACCAGGTAAGGTGAGTGCAGTATGGACATTTCTGATGTGCATTGATCCTCCGTATCAAGCTGACATTACAGGCAGGAGTCTCTTAATCTTGGAAGGGAGAGGGGCCATCTTGGCATTCCCAACTACACTGGTTACCAATATCAACTTAGGGTAAAGACTCAAAATGTCAGTGTCAGTCGACTTTGATTTCACTTGTCTCTCCTCACTTTCCAAACGTTTGCACACCACTATGGATCATGTACCCTCTGACCAGTTAGTGCAAACAATGCACAGTATATTTAAGTAACACATAGTAAAAGTGAGGCATGTATCATGTGTCCTCGCCGACCATAAACTTCTTGCACTTAAAGCATCTGATCACCATGTAGTTGCCATGAAAAGAAAAACAAAAACAACTGGAAAATCAACAGCAAGTATCAATGATACCATAAATAAGCTGTGAAAAATGTATATGACTGTTGACCAATATACAAAAATAAGGTTGCCAATATGTAGCAAATAACCAATACCATACCAACTTTATTGATGGATGGTTAGAATTTAGGCTCACTTCGGATTGATAATGAGAGGTGATGCTGTGCAATGCTGATTGCACTGCAATGAAAGCTTAAACTGGTAAAAAATCTGGTACATAAGTAGCCACCTAGCAGTGGGAAGGGGAGATAACCAGTGAGTTTTCCTCTCTCTCTCTCTCTCTCTCTATATATATATACACATATATATATGAGAAATGTACATTAAAAATATTGTCAGAAATATTTTTTTGGAAAAGAGCTTACCTTCTCTGGCAGCTGTGACTTCCTTGGTGAGACGTGCGATGACACGGCAAGCAGCATCATGCTGGTACAAAGCATGGGATAACTCTACAATGGCAAAGAAATTAGAAACAAAACTTTACTAATCTTAATCAGGTTCCCTAAAGCTATCCTTTAACAAATATTCTTTGATCCATTAGTAACTGTGATCAAACTCCACACTCTACTATATAATTTACAACAGTAACTGAAACAAGAATAGCAAATGTTCCCATTTATCATTACAATATGTATCCAATAATAAGCCCCTTCTTCACGATAAGCCCACCCCACATGCCCCAAAAGTTTACAAAAATTTATGAGAAGGAAAGACTAATCCAATGATGAGCCCATACTCCAATTTTCATCACATTTACATGGTAGAAATATCGCCAGTCCTTTTATAGATGTATTTTTGGCCATTATTCTCTCTTCTAACAAGTGTGTGTTGTATTTCATGCCAATTATGTCACTCTATCACCACAGGCATTTCAATACCTCTTGGTTTGCATCCTGCTACATTATAAACAATTATACTTAGATTAAGAGTATTGGTTATCATAACAAATTATGATTTCTTTTGTCTGTAACATGAAAAGATCCCTCAACTTGAACAAGTGTAACAAAAATGAAAGCATAGGAGCTCAAGAAAGTTCATTAGTTGACAGAACACTGGTAATTATGACCTGCTGCTTCTAATGTTTCCAACCTTATCCAGTCTAGACGACTTAAGAAACTGTAATACTGATCTTAAAACAGCCCCACTAAAATAAATGATTCCAAAGACTGTCAAATTTTGTAATAGCAAGGGATAATCGATCTAGGATATACACTGGTTAAATGAAATAGCATAAATTGACTAACACTGGTTAGATCAAATAACATACACTGACTATCAGACTAATCACTCAATAAAACATTTTGCTCTTACCTTGCCTTGCTGTCTGCAACTGCTGACGAAGTGTAAAGCTATGTAACATCACTGCATCCTAAGTAATAAAAAAAATCAAATAATCATGAAATTCTAAGGCCTCTATAATAAACTGCAGTGTCGTCTTGGCTGAGTTGTCATGGGGCATTTTACGTATTTATGTCCCTCTATAATGATCATGATGTGGGGATTTGTTAAATCAAGAGCAACAGTTTGGATGTGATAATGTCCCCCTAGGCTTGCAACAATGAATTCTGCCACATCAAAAAGGTACAGTAATACAATGGCCGAGTTATTATCAGCACTTACGGTTCCTTTTAAAATTATCAGATCTCTAAAACCAACACTGCTTTCAAAATTAATAAATCTGGGTTTTATCAAATTAGCTGTTTCATTGCTATTCTAATTGACAAAGTAATTCCACATATAAAATGTATTTAAACTATGTCTGAGAACTTCTTTCAATCACTTTCTCCTGGTATCATAGAATGAAGTGACAGAATCAAGTTTACACAATTTATATTAGAACATGAAGCAGAAATTGGAAATACTTTGATACAAATCACCAAGCTGCATATTCCAGCCATCCGTCACTCAATTAAGGGACAGACATTTCTCAAGCCCAAGCCCAACCAACCCAAAAAACTGAAACTTATTGTTGGGCAAGTGAAAGTTCATGCAAGCACACCAATTTTTAATTGGAAAAAAGAACAAAACTTTGGAATTTGGAGACCATTTGCCCTGTATCATCCATACCAGACAAGAAGGTCAAAAGTGGAATTTCTGCTCCCTGTAAGGAATACTTTAACTTCATTGTATAAGCCATTATGCCATCAAATATTGTCAGTTTGTCAGATACTGTGGCACAACACTATCATCATATTAAGATATAAAATAATAACATTGTCTTAAAACTTTTTTCAAGGAATTTTGAGCGCAAATATTGTTCTAAATTTTATGGTATCCTTCCCATAAATATTTTTAAAACAGAAATGTTGTACGTTGACAAAGTTAATGAATAGGCACTGTTATAGGTACTCCAGTGTGGAGTCAATTACCCATTCATCCTGCAGCATTTTAAGGATGGCTGGGATACTGGTGGCTGAAGGTGGTCGAGGTTTCACCAGAGGAGATGCTGAAAAAGAGGTAAATAAAATGTCAGGCACAACTGAAGACATGTACGAACTTAATTTCTGTCAGTCAAAAAGCAATAGTATTAGGCAGGGGTTTAAATAGAAGCCAGCAGCCAGCAATTTTTGGCTTTGTATTTCTGCCACCTACAATTCCCAAATTTCTAAAAAGTTCATTTTACAAGTTAATAATGCAATGCTGTATTCCATCAGGGATTATTCACTGCATTAAGATTAGCATCCTGCATTCAATATTGAAAGTACTAAGCTTAGAGGAGGCTTTCTTTTTCTGAGTCAGCATTACTGAAAGCACTTGCCTCAAACATGACTAAACTACGTAAAAAAGAACCTTAAATATTCAGTCTCTTTCCTTTCATGTGCATCTGATCATGATCAGGTGTAGTGATGTGCCAATACTTAAGCAAGGAAGACATACACCTGACTTTTATTTTTAAATATATCAAAATATGGCTGGCAGAAATTATAAGAGAGTTCTAGCAATTATGCAGTAAGGAGGAAACAGCATTCAATGGAGGTGAAAAACGTAAGCTAATGGATGCTTCTTGGTAAACTATACACAAGTTACCAGCAACAATGGACATGTCCAAGATTGTGCATACAGTTTGACCTAGTATAACAAAGAAAAGAAAAAAATAAACATTAAATTTAACAAAATACAATTCACATATTGTGACATATATTTAACATTTAGTGAAAAAAGAATCTACTTCCTTCACTGTGATAGCATTTTGACTCGTACTGCGGTTAGATACCCACCCAGAGCAGCTGCCTCTCTGTCTTTGGGAAAGGCACTTAACTCCCATTTCTTTGGCAACAGTGTTTAAAATGTGCAGTTAAAACCAACAAAAACATAAATTCGTAACTTTTAGAAACAAATCTGTATTTTATTCATAATTTGTAATATTATTAGTACATATACAGTATTATAAATTAGGCCTTCAATATCTTCTGCCCCCAGATTACCTACAACACATCATCTTCTTCAACTCATCATTTGTATTGTTGAATCAGGTCTGTGTATTAAAAATTTGCACATTTTCCTTTTTATTCTGTCACCTTGCAACCTGCATTTTTCCCATCAATTTATTAAACACTTCTTTACAATATTTTTAACCAATGAGATAAATAGTACAAATTAGATGCAAAACTGAAACTTTCTGCTTGTCCTTAAACAAATTTTTTCACTTAAGTACTTTCACCTGGCATCTCACAAGAAAAATCCTAAAGATGATTATAAATCTCCGATGGTGGTTCACTCCAGTAAAGACAATCTAACTGTTCGTTAAAAATTAGAAGCATAAGCTAAAATGTCTCCATATTTTTGCCTTTAAATCACTAATATCCACAAATGTTATGTATTTTCAATGTCACATAAATTTTGCTAGGAAATAATTTTAATATGAAATAAATATGAAATTAATGTTTCAGTAATAAATAGAATTTCTTTCAATTTTGAAAAGAGCAGAAGAGGTGGTTTGTGAAAAAAACATACTAGTTAATGACAGGTACATAGTAAAGTTGAACAGAAGCCAGAACTGGTACACTAGATAAATCAGCACTGTGATTTATATTTTTTTCTGGGTTTGCACTATTCGTGGATTTTGTGATTGTTTTAAACCATGATTACAAAGACGAAAAGAAATATTTTCCATCTGTGAAAAGAACTGGACACCTTGCTAATAGATGAATTCAAATGCCAACAAAAATTTTACAAGTACAAGGGTTTTCCACAAAAGCAGGAGATGTTTTATATTTTTTTTACTTCAAAAACGTTTATTGATTTACTGAATATAGGCAAGTGCTAGAAGCAAAGTTGCTGATGAAAAACACCGGACCCAGGCACCTAATGACACCACTGAGAGTCACTGTCAACCTAACACCTAAGAACAGTGGGATAGGTCCAATAGGAGAGTATCTGAAAGGGCGTTGTTTCTCAACTGCTTGTTGAAATACTGGAGGATGGGCATCCCTTAAGACTTAATGTGGTCAAGGCTACTGGTTGGAGGTGAGGATGAACAGAATAGCCTGAAATTAAAATACCTATCGTCTGACAAAACTGGAGGGGGGTTTTTCCTGTAAGGCAGGAATATGGGGATGAGAAGGTATGCATCATGCAGATCTATAGAGGCAGTGTTCAATGGGGGACTTGGCTGAAGTTGTATGGACTAAAAGGCCCAGTTTCCTCCGTCATCTCAAGATGACCTCGTCCATTAACAGGAAGGGTCTAAAACCCTTCCTAGTTTTAAGGAAGTCAGTTGCACCAGTCGGGAAGAAACAAGGAACAATCTGTGTGGTTTGGAAATTGCCAAAAGGCACAGGATCCCAGACATGCTGTCCAATGCTCTCAGTGCTGGTGGAGGATAGATCCTTGGAGAAAAAAAAAAGTAGCTAAGAGTGATCTGTTCATAGTCAACACACTGGACAGCCATCCATGCCAGCACTTACCCACAGCCTGCAACATATTAATCTCTTAAGAAAGAGAAAAATTAAAAACAAAAAATAAGATAACCAGGAACCAAAAAAGGGTAGGTAATACCAAAACACCAGTTACTAAGATGTGGTTACAACTTAACAGAAGCACCTGCACAAAAGATCTTCAAAATTAGCACAAGGACTACAAAAAACTCCCCAAATAATGCTAAACAAGAAAAACGCTCTATCGAAACAAAAAGGTACAAGATTGACTTAAAAGATGTTAAATAAGTAATAAAGGAAAATTTGATGAGCGTTCTTTGCAATGCAAACTTGCATGATAGTCCAAAGAAAAAAAGTGGAAGGGATTCCATAAGTTGGTTATGATGGCTATGACTTAGGAATCAGACTGGGATCATTTCCTTTCCAATCTGGGGAGTATTTAGCTTGGACTGGGGACAATGTGTCCCAACAATGGTAAGCAATACAATGCTGGCAATGCTAACTAATTAAAATAAATCAGTTTATAGTATGTCTATATATTTCAGAGCAAACTGTAGTTACTACTGTAGAAATTCTATTGCCAGCCAATAAATCAACTCATCCAAGGCAAAACAATGTGCAGAAAAGTAAGGGCAGTCTAATTAGGAAGCTTTGCTTGTTGTACGTTACTTGCTCAAAAAGCATGTCCTATGCAAAAGCTCTTTTATTTTGATAAATTATTATTATAAAACTGAACTTCATATGAGAGAAACAAACATTTAATGTTTGAAATGCAGTCTATTACCTTTGACATCAATCAACATATCAGGGGCCAATTTTTCCCCCGTCATGGGATCTGTTCCATTTTCCTTGATATACTTTTCTATCAGTCTCCTCTCATAAATGAATCCTGACAAGGGGGAAATAACTGGGTGCTCAGGAACCTCATTGCTAACTGCAATACAAACAGAAAATGGCTTGACAATGTTATTCATATTTAACCTACAAGCTAATGAACTCATCATCGTTATGTGTAGCATAAAAAACTTGAGGTCACCAAGAAAATAATCTCAACTGCAAAATCAATGAACCAACCTAACAGCCAGTTAGTGAGCCAAAATAAACAAAAAATCCAAAAATCAATTTCAATCCACAAAATCAAATCAATCAAAAAAATTTTTTTGATCCATTATCTTGTGCAACACTGCAAAATATAGTAGATTCAATTATTTACAATGACAAGATAGTGCCAACAACAGGATAAGCTCCTTAAACTATATTCAGGCAACAACTTGACAAGTTCAAATTTAAATTCAGTGCAGTTTTCAAGTTAACTGGATCAATGACCGATAGGGAAATAAAGTTAATACACAATTTCTATTTTAAATTTACAGCGTGCAATTTAGGATACATATCATCTCTTGGTACATTTATTAGGTTACAAACAATGACAAATCTATGTACTGATAGAAATGCTAATGAATATATACACATTGCATACCGGTATACATCATTTTTAGTATGATAAACTGCAGATGATTTTAAGCCTCACTGGTAATGAATTTACTTAATGGTCATAAATTTGCCTGTGTGGAAGCCAAGCTAATAGCTGGTCCTATTATAAGTTACCCAAAATTTGTGATTTCATTAAGTCAATTCACAAACTAATATCTAGCCTCTGACAAAGGCCAGATTTCTACTCTTATTTTTCTTTTAGAATGTTTGCTGCAGTTCATATAATTTAGTACAAATACATACAATGTAGTAAATAATGAGTGAGCTCAAGAAGTAGCAAGCTCTTAGATAATGTATACATCTAACAGCCAAAAACTATTTAACCTATCCCCCTACCAATTTTTACAATGAAAAGCATCCAGTGCTAAAGAAATGCCCAAAACTTACTCATTCCATTTATCAATTAATAATTTTTTACTCTAATGTCACAAAGCAGTCCCTAAGATGGTGACAATCAGTTAGAAATAAAAAAGCAATGAATGACACGAGTATGCTTAGTGCATTTTTAATATCCTTGATGCTTTTCATTTTTAAATTCAGTAGGCGGGTACGAACTGCCAGAGGGTAGATGGAAGCTATAGCTGTTTCAAAACAGTGCCACCAGAAGTGTTACAGTTTCCACCATTATCTTGTTGTGGTCGAAGCACATTCTATTATCTTCTTAATGAAATCTGTGATGACTAATAAGTGTACATAATATTCATTCTAATTGTTTTCTTGTTCATGAGACTAATTCACCACTAAAGATCTCTAAGAATTTACTCTTCATTTTAATTTAATCACAATTCCAATTAATTATACATATGTCCAGCATACTTCGCTCACTACCAGATTTAAAATTATGTAATATTTCAAACCATTCCATGGTACAAGCAAACCCATGTAAAACATGTTTCTATCACTGGTTTTGTTAATTCACCCAAAATGTTTCAGCAAATTAATATTTGGCATGATATTAAGTTAACACATCAACCCTGATATGTATGTTTTGGGGGTTGAGGTCTTACTGCCCTAATAACAATGCTGTGTAACATGTTCCAATGTTGATTAACATCACAATGTTAAGTCAAATTTTCAGGAATATGTCACACACTTGGCAGCCCATATCGGTCTTTTTCTTGAAAACAGGTCCATCTGCTTGTGCAAGAATTTGAATTCAATCGAAAAAAGACATCTGAGAAAGTAAAGTCTGACTAAAATGTTACGACTTGAATTTATAGAAAAGCATCAATATCGGCTACCAAGTGTGAAATATTCCTGAAAATTTGACTTCTCATTACGATGTTAGCTGACATCAGAACATGCTACACAGTGTCGTTATTTAGGGAGTAAGACCTCAACCCCCAAAACATAAATATCAGGATCTATGTCTAACAATGTAGTACTAGGATCAATTGTAATGCAGATCAATTCAATGATGTGACTGCAGTTTTGTAAGCATATGTAGACAAATAGTTGTTGTTAACTCAGCATTTCTGTAGGATAATGACTTTCAACGAAATACAAACATTATTAAATCTCTTATCAATAGACAGTACCTTGTAACCTTGAGCAAAGGAGTTATTGTATCATTCGACGCTTTTTTTTTTTTCTTGTTTTTCTTACTTGCCTGTTTGAATGGTTAAATTTTTACATGCTTTTAACAACGGAGTAGAACAAAGTATTCAAAATATCTGCAACGCCGAAGCACAAGCATTCCTACTGTGGACAATTTGTTGGCAAAAGCATTGTTACGTGCCACTACTCGACACCAAACTTGGCTTGATGTACATGCTACTCGTTACCCATCGAAGACATTATCTGAAATTTGCAATCTGTAAACGCCTAAAATATGAAGTGCTGAGCTAGGGAGTGGGGTCTTTAAGGTAAGCTAGCGGAGCTTGACAAGCCAGATTTCAAAACTCATCACAATCGAAGACTAACAACCACCACAGGAGTCAGCTTAGTGCTCCCAAGTTAACAAAACCTTGCTGTCGGTCAATAGATACATCAGATTTAGTTATCTGTATATTTACTGCTTATTACAAAAAGGTTATGTTAACACGTAGCATAAAAATTGTAAAAATAACTTCAAATTTATACAAAACACGCACTTGCACAGCAGAGCGCCATGTTGCTTGTATCACGTGACTTATTGTTAACTGTGCACCGGGAAGAGGCCGAACCATCCTTTTCGCATATTATGCGACTCTAACGCGGAATTATATTATCCGCACTATATATTGATTTGCACTCAGAGTTGAATACCGATGGATAGTGGACAATAAACAGAACTATAACAATTTCCTTTCTGATCGAACTTTCTTGATAGTTAAAAATATAACTACCAATTAACAAGTGGATATACAACATAAGGATTTACAGAAGAATGGTTACAAGTCAAAAGAGCTCAATAAAAGGTTTAATCATCACCGAGTTTTCTACAATGTTCTCATTTTCACAAATAAATTTTTATTTTTTGTAGGGTAGATCTTCAGATGTATTATCTCTGATGTTATGAAAAGAAACATCTTTGATTTCTTAAGAATACGCAAAAATTTATCCGTGGATCTGTCTTTCGATCGATCAGCTGATTGATTTATTGATTTGAAATTTATATTTTTAAACTGCTAGATGCTTATACAACGTTAAAGTTTGTTTTGAACTTCATGTCATCGTGTTCCACTGTTCTTAATCTTCGTATCAAGATCCCTTCTTTCTCCAGTCTATGTCACTTTGAAGTGTTATATATTTTTTTAATGTTCTGCTACTTAGACATCTTCAATGTTATGATTTAAGGGGTTGGCGGGATAGGGTTTGGTTCTCGTAGAAATATACTGCAACTAATCTTTTGTTTGTAATCATATGTATGAAAACGTTCATTTATTCTTCCCCTAAAGAACCTCTTTAGTCTCAACAACATGGTTCATCTATGTTTGTCTACATACATTGACGTGAAAGGAAGCGTGACGTAACAGAGTATTTACAACTTTGGTAGCGAACCTTCCTCTTTGCTGTTGGTATTCTGCTTTTACTCCGAGATTGGTATCGGCGCCTTATAAATCTTCTCGAGCCCTGGCGCTTGGTTATGCGAAGACGATAATACAACTATTATCTTTATCGTATTTAGTATTGCTAGAGTCATGGAAAGCCTTCTTCATGCACTTCACCCCTAGCCTATTAATTACAATAATTACCCCACGATTATCTTCCTGACATACTGATTCTTCAGTCTTTTTTGCTCTAAGGACGATACACACCAGAATTTTGAAAACAGCTCGCCCTTGGGCCTTGATATACACCGGAAATGGACCATCCCATTCTCAGCAAGGGGATACTGAACAAAAGAGCCGGCTTTGATTTGCAGAGAAAAAATCGCTACACTGCCTTCGTCTCCGAGAAATGCGTCCCGCATTTGAAAACTAACACAAACATAATGTAACAACCTTTAATATATGTGAATAAATAAAAAATAAAAAATCATCAATCAGAACGTTTTAACATGATGCATTGATTCACAATGATTCGACACATGATATAGGAACTTGTTTACAAGAAATTTCAAGCATTTAAATGAGAACATTCTCAACGATCCAATATGGAACATGCTGTTCTCAGTGAGGTCGCGCAGCGAACAGTTCTTCGAACTCACGGTAAGCTTCATTGCCGTCAATTTCGTCCGCCATCGTACCGCCACATGATTCAGGCAAGTCTGTAATTCCGCCGCCCTGTGCAACCTCATGCGCCTCAGCATCCTCTGGGATGTGTGGCTGATTCGATTCCCGAGTCAGTAGCTGAGTACGGCAAAGTCGCATACGGTCACAATAGACAATATGTGGACGTCCGTTTCTCTCAAAGTTCACCCTGTACGTGACTTTATTCACTTTGTTCAAAACCATGAACGGTCCCCGCCAGTGAGTCAAAAGCATGGGAGACAATCAATCTTTCTTTGAGGAAAATACACATATCCACACTGCCTACATGGGCGCCTGCTCAAAGCATCGACATTCCAACGCCGTTTTCCTGACCGATGTTCAGTGTCAAATTCGTGGGTGGATATGATTCTAGTTTAAACACCCCTAAAAAGCCTGTCAATGCCATTCGTCAAAATGGCCAGAAAGAGAATGAAAACAGTGGCAAACTTAATCAGACCCTACAATAATCTCAAACCAGGATAAAACTATTGACTTGGTCAGAAGTTGGATGAAAAACCCTATCTTGACGGAAATATCTGCATGAGATAACGTCGTCAAATCAATATGGGCACAATGGGACAGACTTGACATCAAAGATGGAGTTATCTGCAGAAGATGATCTTTGGTGTTAAGAAGCCAATGCAAGGAGCTGTGGTTAGTCATAATCAAAACCTTGTGACTATAAAGGTAGTGCCTGAAATATATTATAAAATGCGCTACAGCTAACAACTCTTTTCTGGTAACACAATAGCGTCTTTCCTGTTTAGAGAGAGAGAGAGAGAGAGCGATCACCTTCTGTTGTCCTTCAGAAGTTTGCGACAACAAGCATGAAAGGCTTTGAGAAATCAGGCGAGATTGTGCAGGTGCGTGAAGCTGCTCAAAAGACTCTTGTCATTCTGGCGTCCAAATAAATTTATTCCCTACTCGGTCAGTTTGTTTAAAGGCTTTGCCATGTCGGCACATTTTGGTTTAAAACACCCGTAGTAGCCATACAAACACCAGGAAGGACTGAACATCACTGAGATTGATTGGAATTGGCCATTATTTTACGGCGCTAACCTTCTTCGGGTCAGACAAGACACCATTCGCTGAAACGACATGACCATGGCATTCGATTTGCTTGGAAAATAAATAACATTTTCAAGGCATGAGCTGTGGCAATGCCTCTTACAATCTGTTTAACATTTCATGTAATTGGCAAGCATATCTTTAAAACTCGTTCCTATAACCAAGATGTCATCCAAATATATGAAGCAAATATTCCAATGCGACACTGCCAGAAACATTCTATAAGCCGTTAGAATGTCGCTGCTGCAATTCACGGGCCAAATGGCATCATAGTAAATTCAAATAGCCCGCTTCGAGTAGAGAACGCAGTTTTCTGCCGATCTGCTTCATCAGTCTCAATATGTCAATATCCCGAGCAGAGATCTAGTGTTGAAAACCATTTGATGACTGTTAATTGATCAAAATATGCGTCTGTTTTTGGAAGAGGATACGCATCTTTCACTGTTATATCATTCAGTTTGCGGTAGTCAACACAGAACCATAAGGCCCCGTCCTTCTTCTTGACAAGGATAACTCCTGAAGACCATAGACTGCAAGAAGGTGCTACAATATCCCTGCTGTTTATATCATGAATTTGCTAATGCCAATGTCGTTTGCATATACTGGCAGACGACCCAGTGGCTGCCTGATGGGCTTAGAATCTCCTGTGTTTATGGTACTCCCCGGGTGCTTACAGAGCAATTGTTTTACTTTCTCAGCTTGCTCCGGCAATATTTGCCCACAACTGTTCCTGAATATAGTATTTGCGGTTCACTTGACCGATTCATCGTCCGTAGCCAAACTGTATGTCCCTCTTATACTAATGTTTTGGCCACCAGTGCTTGGTCTTTCTTCATAAACTATGTAGATGGTTCTATCAGCCTCTCAAACTGGCGATGTGTTTTTCCTTCAGGAACACTGCAGATTGTAGGCGTGACAATCTCACTTCTAGGCGGAAAGTTTACGGGTGCTGCCAAAGCTATTCTGTAACAACCCGAGGTTCCTTCGAACGAGACAGACAGCGACTTGTCGCCAATCTTAAATATGCCGTTGGCAACATCTACTGTCGCGCAATATTTCTTCATAAAGTCTAACCTATGATCCAGACGACATCAATCTTTTCCGCTACTGCTTTACTGTGGTAAACGTTACCGCCCAAACAAAAGCGAAACTTGCTTGTCCTCAAAGAGCCAGCATGGTACCTCCTGCAGAGACAATATCTTGCTTAGCTTTGCTGAACTGAGACCGGTTTTGGATTGAGATTTGCAAATAAAAATTTCTCAGATACCAGTGTGACGGACGCTCCAGTATCAGTTAAATCCTTGGTATCGAGACCTTGGATATTGGCTGTTACAAACATTCCTGACTCGTTACCTATAGATTGGATTCCAGCCGAGTGTCTCAGCTTGTCTTTTACCCAGTGTCGGTTTCGATAAATGTCGTGGCGTCAGTCCTGACGCCTGCGTAATCTCCACGCAGCGCCGGCTGTAGCTTGGTCAAGGTTATGTTTCTTAAGATCTTTTTCGGGTTGGTTTAATTCTGGACAATTTTTCTTAATATGTCCCTCTGGCTACATTTGAAACATTTGATGCGAGTCATGGATTTAAAGTTAGCATTTTTATAAGAATGCGCTCTAATGTTAGTACTTGGGACTTTAACGCGCTCAGACGACTTTTTCAGCATACTTATTTCGTCATGGAGCTCTCCAATCATATGTTTCTGTGGAACCAGCACATGTTCCATTGCCATTGATTCTGATAGTTCCTTCCGTTTTTTTCATCGGGTCCTAACCGACGACAGTAGCTACGATCACCCTTGCGTCGTTTTTCTGCGCGATCAAAGGTTTCCAGTTCCATGCATTGGTGTATGGCATCATTTAAACTTTTTGGTCGCGCCTGTTTAACGCATATCCGAATCTACAAGTGCGTCAATAAAATTCTCTTTGCCCAGAACTTCAGTTAAATCACCTGTTGCTGTGGGATCGCCGAAGTGAACAAGTCTCCTATACTTGGTCCAAGTAAGGGAAGTGTCGCACCAGCTCTTTGTCTTTGTCTGTTTGAATGGGTGGTGCAGTTCGTTCCTCATGTGCCGTCCTTCAGATTTTCGAGGACGCCTTGCGTTTGTCCGTGAAAGGAAACGGAGAGATAGATGCCTTTTTGCTCGCTACTCCAGCTATTAAGGTGGGCACATGCCTCGAAATGGGACTTATAATCTAGCCAGGAACCAGTTCCATTGAAATGTTGCTGGTTTGATATGACATAATTTCGTCTGAGCTGCCTGATTTGGCAACTTATCTGTGGTACATACAGGACTTTCATCATGTATACTGCTCAATGCTGCGGCACCTTGAATCAAGTTACATTTGTGTTCGATAGGCTCAAATATTAAGCTTGAGCAAATTTTGGGTGCGAAAACACCAGAAAAGTGCTACAATCTGGTTTTCTTTCTCAAAAAATATTGTGCCTTCCATATTACTATCTTGCACAATCTTCAACATGTTGTGTACTACTATTGTCTTGCGCTAAGATGCTATGGAACATCACATGCGCCCAAGATGCATGTGACCCCTTCGGTTGCACATCAGCGCACGACGCTTGTTGAACCTGTGCCTCAACATTTCTTGTCCTAATTGCTTACTGGGCAATACTGTCATGAACTGCGCACAGGGCTGCCTCTAATTTCTCATCAATGCGCTTACTCGGGCTATCTTCAAGTTTTGCTGCTAGCCCACTCACAATCTAAATGATATCTTGATTGGCGCTAGTCTTCGAATGTTGTGCGCTCCTCGTGGGCGAACCGCTATCAGTCATCCAGAAAGTTTCGTTGAAAGATTCGTCAATCGGCAGCAAACTCTTCAGCCACATTTCTTTTGTATGCGCCTTAAATCAGGCGGTGTTAAAGTCATTCCTCAGTTGTTATTCTACACGCCATGTTGAAAAACTATTTATACAAGCACATTCTTCCAATCCCACCGTTGCCACCTGTTAATATGTGATGTGTAAGAAAGTGTAAGTAAAGTAATTTTTACAACTTTGGTATCGAACCTTCCCCTCTTGCTGTTCGTGCTCTGTTTTTACTCAGAGATTGATATCAACGCCTGATAAATCTCCTCGAGCCCTGTATTTAATTAATATTGCTAGAGTCGTGGAAAACCTTCTTCAGGCACTTCACCTCTAGCCTATTTATTGCTATTAATACCACACGACTATCATCTTGATTCTTTAGCCTTTTTTTCTCTGAGGACGAAACACACAAGAATCCAGAATCAGTTCTTCGGCCTTGATATACACCGGTACTACGTGACCTATTACGTTACCCGACGAGTCTATTCGCAACTGGACCATCACATTCTCAGTACGGTGATACTTGTCAAAACGTCTGACTTAATATGTAGGGATTTTTGTTGTTATTGTAGGGTTTAACGCCATTTTTCAGCACAAGATAGGCTGTATATGGCGGCCAGTATAAATGGTGGAGGAAGAACCCGGGAAAACCCCGGAAAGAACCACCTACCCAAGAGAAGCTACTGGCAAGCTTTCTCACATAACCATATTGGCCGAATCCGAGACTCGAAACCACGCAGGCAGAGGTGAGATGGCAGTGATCCGTAACGGTGAGCACATTTGACCACTCGGCCACTCAGGGGCCCCTAATATGCAGGGAAAAATCGCTACAATACTAATAGGACACATAATACATGAAAGAGGGTGTTACAGTAAACAACAGGTAGATAAATCGGCAAGTGTTTGTAACAGGTCTTCATCTATTCAAGCAGAATGTATGTCTTGTTGGAAGCCTGAACCTTATCCGAGTTCCTCTAAATAAATTCATTCGCTCACTCACTCAAATTTGTTAGTCATAATACCTGATTGTTTAAAGGACAAAGATGCCTCCCCCAAACGACTGTAATATTGTTTTTCTTCTTTTCTTTCTTCCACATGAATAGAAAGTAACTGACCAATCTCGCTATGAGAAAATATTTTCGAAATTTGTAACCTAAACGGAATCAAAAGTTAAATCATCTCTAACGTCCTCAAACAAAATCTTCCTAAAAATTCTGGTATCCCCGATGTTTTGAAGGAGTCAATCCATGATACAGTAAAACCTGTCTTGAAAGACCACTGCTATGTGAGACCACCTGTCTCGAGAGACTACATTCTCAATGCACACATTAATTGATTATATAGCATTGTGACCTGTTATGAGAGACCACCTGTCTTGAGAGACTATAATTTTGGGGTGAAAGAGGTGGTCTTTCAAGACAGGTTCTACTGTAATCGTATTTCGTCACCTCGAGAGAGAAAGTGCTGCCCGTTGTAGGATTCCCCTTTTACTTTAGCTGCTTTGGCTATAAGTCTATCATGTCTGAGTGTAAATAAATCGCCAAGAAAAAAATGAAAACACCCTTAATTGTTATACGCAACAATACTCGAGTATAGGGCTGATAAAGTTTCTATTTGGCAATGAGTGTCACCCGCTTAAGAGTTATTCTATAAAATTTCTTGATCATGGACAGAGAATTCTCTCTCTCTCTCTCTCTCTCTCTCTCTCTCTCACACACACACACACACACACACACACACACATCCACTTCTTAATGTAAAATCCACTGATAGTGTTTTCATTTCTACAATGTTGCTTTGTCAGTGTTTTACCTATCTTTTAGTTTTCTAAACTTATAAGTTTCTTTCATAAAATTTGTAAATTAGTCTTAACTCAGCTTCATTTACGCTTGTAGTATAGTGTGCCCATATACAGACATGTGTCTATGCGGACAAAGGAAGCTAACATTACATCCCTCATTTTTGAAAGTGGCTATATACCGACAAAATGGCCCTATACGGACAGGTGGGTTTAACATGACGTCGCCATGTTGAAAAAAGTTATATGGACAAGAAAATTGTAATGTTAAAACTGTCCAGAGGATGATCAAAAAGGGACTCCCAGTGATGTAGAAAATGCCATTTTGCCATAGTTTCTGAGCTAAAGAAAACAAAAGCCATAGTGATCACTAAACCATACTTCTATTTTTGCATCGTTTGTATAGAAATCACGTTCAAGTAAGAAAATGTTCTAATTGGGATCCAAGACTTCGTTTTCATGAAGAAAGTACACCCAATATTGTTCACATATCAGAGAATCGAACCCTGTTGATTTCTCACATTTTTAATTAAGTTAATACAGCATTTCTTGTTTTGAAAAAAGTCTGTGATATCGTCTTCGAGATAGGGTAATCTATTGTAATCAAAATATATCACTCTCTGGTCGTTGGGAACGCAGACGTCTAAGCAGTGGGATGCCGGGCAATGACAAATGTCCGTGCTGATGACATAAGTTGGAACATTTTTAGGTTTTCAATGAGGAGGTTCATCATTAGCATATAACACTTGATTCTAGGAAGCAGTGAACGAAATGTGGGTCATAAGATAATGACGTTCCCATGTATTCACTGTTTTCTTTCCTTCACAGATAATGCTGAACAATGGTTTCGCACTGATTTGTTCTTTTAAAAGATCTGTCAAGTAAGTCGAAGAACAGGATGTCTCGGTACTCTGCTGCAAGAGAATTTCTGCAACGAAGATGGAGGTATGAAATGGTTATTCAAGTCTTTATACCGCTCTTTCGAGGTTTTCTTTTCTGGGATTTGTGTCCATGCTTTTCTTCTTGACTCATTATTAAACATAAGTCGCTCTGCACTTGACTATAATGATCCATTTGACAAACATAACAATGTTCCCTGGCCAGGAGTGTGTTTCTTTCAGCTAAGCGGCAAATCGTGGCACTATGTGTTGTTCTTGTTCTGGCCAACGTGGCATCGCTGCTGTTTCTTCCTCTTCTTCTCTGCTTGGATGTAGGGTGTGTGACTATTGTAGTTCTTGTTCTGGATAGGAAAAACAATTCTGTCCATTGATTCGTGTTCCATGCTTTCTTATAGTCTTGTATCACTTCTGTCCAACTGTTGACTTCCGGGCTATTTATCAATTAAATTCTGTCTTTCGGAGTTGTCTTGGTCTGGAGTTTAATCAACCCCCTTCAAACAATATTCTCTTGCATAATTTTCGCACGAAACACTGTGGATACTGCTGGTTTTTATTGTCCCTGGCCTTCAAACATAGTCAAGTAAGATCTCAAGTAATTGTCCTGGGCAAAGTTATTTTCAAAAGGTCTGATAAATAACGTTTGACGGTCTCAGGTCATTTCTACAAGTTTAAGTGTTGGAACAACTCAAAAGGATTTTGATCAATAGTTTTGTTGATGACAGCATTACTGACAATGCCAATGAACAAATGTCCTGGCTGTTGACTATGGAAGATGTGATCTTCAATCACAGTCCCGGACGCCGTTTTTTACCTCATGAACCTTCATGGGAATCGTGGTGACGGAAAGTGGAAGTAGTATAGTGGGATACCCTGGGAACAATGGGACTTCTATGTTAAATTGGGGGGGGGGGTTGTACCCTGGGGACAATGGGAATTTAACATGGGTGGGACTATAGGGGGACAAGGGAAAGTTGAACATAGGTTAGGACTGTCTAGGGTCAATAGGAATGGAACAGGGGTGACGTCATGGTACTGGACATTGGCAACAATGTTGCAAGTGGCTGACATCAATCGGGCGGAACACTGGCAACACTGCGGCAAGGGGCTGACCTGAATACGCCTTACTCAAGGGACAACAGAAACATATATAGAGACATAGACTTTATAGGGACAAGGGGAATTAAACATAGGAAATGTTTAGCGACAATGGATTGGGTCTGTCTAAGGACAAGGGGAACTGAACATGGGACTATCTATGGACAAGGGTACCTTGAACATGGATGACCATCCCCTCATCGTCTTTGTCTTGGGGTTCTGCTTCCAGCGTATCCTCCCATTCCATTTCCAAAGATTCTCCACCATTCAAAGAGGGATAAAATCTTCCATAGCTTCTAATAGTCTAGAATGACTTCTCTCAAATTGTTGATTTCTTTCGTATTATCAAATTCGGCATACAAGATGACGTTCACCGTTTCTGGTAGAGCTGTAGCAAAGTGAAGTTCCACACGCAGTTGACCAAATCTTGTAGGGTGGAAATGTCCCTCGTCGCTGCCTTGGTCTGGAGTGAAATCAAAGGCCCACAAAACGTAGCCACCTGCATAATCGTCGTACGAAATGATGTGGCTGGTGTTGGTCCGTAGCTGTCCCGTGGCTTCGTACAGGGACAAGTACAAGCTCAAGTAATTCTTCTGGGTAAAGTTACGTTCGAACGGTCTGGTACACAAGGTTTTGCCATCGCGACTGACTTGGACACTCTGTAGTGCTGAAACTGGAAAGGATTTTGATCGTGGGCTTCGTTGAGGGCTGCATTGCTAACGATGCCAACGATTAAATGTTTCGGTAACTGTCCTTGGAACAGATGATCTTCGATCTTGGATCGGAGTCCAGCAGCAATGGTGAAGGTTTTGACTTCCACGCGTCGTATCGGATACTTGGCAGTCGTTCTGCTCAAAGTGTGATTGATGTCGTTTCCACTTTAGGTAACACTTCCACACGACGCACGTAGAGCGTGGCTTCTTGGATGATGGTTTTGTACTCGTTGGCATCGGCCATCAAATGGAAAACAGTACTGCTACGATTCAGTTTCAGCAAAAACTTTTCTTGCAACCACATGTCCAAATGCAGGATTTTCTTTCGACGGTCGTTAAAGCCTACATTGTAAGAATCGTCAGCTGCTGTTAGGACGAGTCGTTAAATTTGTCCTCACCTGCTGTGTCAGGTTTCCATACCACCCAAGCATCCAGATGAGTGTTCTTGGCCTCTTTTCCGTACGTCAAGAGATTCTCCAGGTAAGCTTGGTAAGGGTAAGCATCCTTGTTGCTGCTGACTAGTTTGCTGTTCAAGTACAAATCCACTTCGTTGAACAAGGAATGCATGAAATTGTTGACGGGAGCTACTCTAGCATCGGCCCCCGGAGCGGTGTCGTCCGTTTTCATCACTTTGACTTTCAGGTACAAGCAACTGCTATTCAGATCGATGTAATCTTCAGGCTGTCCATTGATTTCAAATTCGATGGGGGCTGAGGTTGTCAAAGAGGATATGGGATGAAATTCTGCCCATTGGGATTCTTGCATCGTCATCATAGTGGGTGGCATGGCAAACAGATCCAGTTCCGACTTGGAACAGGCGCAAGACTCTCGGTCCATCATTTTTTCTCTCTGTGATTTAATAATCAAAAACGTCTAATTCTCGGACGGTTATTCTTTTCTTGGTCTTTCTAGCTCTGGGGTATGAAGTCCTCCGGAGAAGTGCCTTCGTCGTCTCTTTCCGCCTTGTCCTTACTGTGGCGTCAGGGAAGCAGGAGTGCCTGGCTCAGCCACGTCCAGGGTATTTATATGAGTTCCCCGTCGTCCCAAAATGTCTTTACCAGTTTAAAGCAAGACGCTTTTGCCTGCTCTCAAGAAAGCTTCTTTGGGATTTTGTTTGTCAATGATGACATTTTGGAAAAATTCTTTTCCGTACGTCAAAGCGGCATCTTTCAAAGCGTGAAATTTTCGTGTCACCATCGGTTTCAAAACGGGAGCCACCGAATGAAAGGCCGATTTCAGCATATCTCCTAAACCATGTCCTCGCTGTCGAGCGACTCCTCGGTACACAGGATACATGACTTACAAGTCGTTAGAGAATCGTTTTCGAATATGGAGTTTCACCGTAACGTTCCCTTTGGAGAATGGAATACTTTCTCCCATATCTCCTTTTATAGTAGTGTTGCCCGATTCCCGATCTATCTTGGACTTTTATTTTGGGGGCAGGTACTTTGTAAGCAGCCGTTTCAGCCAATTAGGAAGAACGGGTGTCAAATTGGATTTGGATGGCATCACCAGCAACGGAGAAGTGCATATTCAGGTCAGCCACTTGCAACACTGTTGCCATTATTCTCCTAGTGTCCAGTATAGTGACGTCATTGAAGCTAGAAATTTTGAGGTTATAAATATAGACTTGGATTTTTCCACAGAAATTTCCACAAGCTGTAGCTATAAATAGATACTAGCATTTTATAAAAAAGGAATTTCCACAAGTTGTGACTACAAATAGATAGTGGGGTTTTCATAGAAATTTCCACAGGTTGTAACTACAAATAGATATATGGGTGTTTCTACACGATAGTCACACAAGTTGAGACTATAAATATATACTAGGTTTATCCATTTTAGTCTAAACCAATGTAACCTAATGTTCAGGGATATGTTTAGTCTCTGTTAAATTCTGGGACAATTTAGTATTTTTAGCCTTACTTTTAGTCACATCCATTTTGGTGTTGGTCTTTTCCTTGATTATAGCATCATTACAATTATGCAAATTTATGAACACCGCCAACATAATTTCAGGTCTAGATAATGCTTTATATATAAATATCGGTCTTGTTTTAGTATATGTCTGTCTCTGTCTCTGTTGTATTTGGCCCTCTACCATCCTTGTCCCTAGACAGGCCCATCCATGTTCAAGGTCTCCTTGTCCATAGATAGTCCCATGTTCAGTTCCCCTTTTCCCTAGACAGACCCAATCCATTGTCGCTAAACATTTCCTATGTTTAATTCCCTTTGTCCCTTTACAGTTTATGTCTCTATACATGTTTCTATTGTCCCAAGAGTAACGGGTTTTAAGGTCAGCCACTTGCCACAGTGTTGCCAGTGTTCCGCCCGATTGATGTCAGCCACTTGCAACATTGTTGCCAATGTCCAGTACCATGACGTCACCCTTATTCCATTCATATTGTCCTTAGACAGTCCCAACCTATGTTCAACTTTCCCTTGTCCCCCTATAGTCTCACCCATGTTAAATTTCCCCATGTTAAATTTCCTTTGTCCCCAGGGTACAACCCCCCCCCCGTTAAACATAGAAGTACCATTGTCCCCAGGGTATCCCACAATACTACTACTGGGTAACACTTTCAATCCGTGTAAACGCTGTCGTACTGTTACATGATGACAGAAGACATCATTTTGACTTTCCAGTTAACGTCTCACAGGAAAGCTGAAGGACCAGTTGGAATTTTCAGCCACACTAACCACCTTTGGGATTACTAATTAGGACTATACTTACCTGAAGGCGATCAAATAAAGCCATGGAGGAGCGACCAGAAATGGCAGTGAACGCGAATCATTTGTGCAGCCTACCAACCCTGAAACAAAAGAAAGACTGTGCATTTGTGCAGCTCGCACCAAAAATGCATAACATCGACAAGGAGTACAGACTACAAATGGGCCGGGGGGGGGGGAGAGGATGCAATACAGGGACATCCTAAGCCAACCCTCGAGCAGCTAGCTCTAATTGCAATTTCTTTATCGGAACAACAGCCAAAAATACACCCCACCCCACCCCACCCCCGCGGAGATTCTAGCTTTGTGAGAACCTTGTGAGCGAAACTGTCTGAGCGATAACCTTTTCTTCGGTGTGTGCTGGACCCTTTATCATTCATCTCACCGACCGACATACCCCCACAAAGTTATATTCGAGAAAGGCACTCTCTGCTGCATCACAGTAATTGCTAAAAAAAACCCAAAACAATCAGTCAACCTTCGAACAGAGAGCATGATATTTGTAACTCTTGGTAAGCGTGTTGGCGGGCTTGATGAAGAACGTGTTATTTCCAGATCTAGTGATATCAAGCAAACATACGTCCTCTTTAACATCACCGCCGTCTTGCCTGTAAACAATGTCGACAGATTACATATGCGTGCCCGTCTGAGAACTTACTACTCGAGATTAATTAAAAATGTGTATCACGTTGCTGCGAGGGGAATTATAATGTCGCTTTACCCAAAGGTTAAAGATGAACAAAATACAAGCGCGCAATAAACAAACTGGATGGTGTTGACATCACACTGACGGCTGTGTCCAGAGACATTGGCGTGGCAGGGTTCGAATATCATCAACAATGATTAATATTTCCGCGCAATTCCCCTTAAGATATCAGCTTTATATAGCCGGGAATTTTATCAGCCGGTGCTTATCCATGAAAGAAAAAATAGCACTATGAATACCGCGTTTTGGACGAAACAAAACACAACACAATCGCGGACTACATATTTAAGGCGCTGAGAAACAATGACGTCTCCGAGGAAAAGTTCATACTTATCCTCGATGAAATTAACAAATAGACAACCATAAAAAAGGAAATGCGGGCTGCGTCGCCTAAGCATACACTTCGATTGTAACCGAGGAAGAGACAAAATAATTAACTAATAGCCGAAGCTCGCGAGGAGATAATGAAAATCTCCCTGAAAATTCGTCATAAACTGTGTACTGTCTATTGGTTGTTGTTGTTGTTGTTGTAGGGTTTAACGCCATTTTTCAGCACAAGATAGGCTATACATGGCGGCCAGTATAACTGGTGGAGGAAGAACTCTGGAAAACCCCGGGAAGACCACCGACCCACGAGAAGCTACTGGCAATCTTTCTCAGGTATCCATGTTAGCCGAGCTTGAGACTCGAACCCACGCAGACAGAGATGAGATGGCAGTGATCCGGAACGGTGAGCGCTTTAGACCACTCGGGGCCCCGTTGCTGTCTATTGGGACGACAGAACGGTTGGAACGACAGCTTGCTGATCAAAAAGCATTTTAAGAAATGGAGCCCCGTTTTTTCCCTTTTTGGGGGTCAGAAATGGCTGGTGGAGGCATGGTGACAGTTGGCTCGGCTCCCAGCTAACTAGTCCGTCCGCCATCCCTACCTCCAACCCTCTAAATGTCTAAATTCATATCTTGACCAGGCAAGTCTTATATTTTGACGGAAGTTATTTGCTCCAAAAGATACGGTCGAAATAATAAGTGAACTTTTTGAGATATATTTTTTTTAAAATTTCGAAATTAACTCTATCGTTAGCTTCACTAATCATGCAGCAGAAGAGTTTTAGGGGCTGGTCCGCTGAACATCCGTTCACTCATGTTTGTTATATGGTACTTCTTCCAGACTAATAGGAGGATTGCCATGAATCGTCATGCACAAAGACTCTCTCTCTCTCTCTCTCTCTCTCTCTCTCTCTCTCTCTCTCTCTCTCTCTCATTGGTCCTAATGAAAATGGTACCGCTCAAAACATCAAATATGGACGTCACAGTGGCCATTTTGAAACTCTTGTTATTGCTACTCCTCCTGAATGGATGTTCATATGAATATGAGATTCTCACCAAAAGAGGTCTTTCCTATTATGTATAGTTGGCTGTAAATGAAACTGGTGCAGATCTGACATCCAGTATAGCCAGACTGCCATCTTGAAAATCTTGTTATCACTGTTTCTTCTAAAAGGAAAGTCATATCGAAATTGGATTTTCACTTGAAAACCTATAAAGCCCAACTGGTTCCAATAAAACTAGTGCCGCGCTGATCTTCAATATGACCGCCATGGAAGCCATCATACAAAGTCTTATTATTGCTACTCCTACTAGATGGATGGTCATATCGACATAGGGTTTCCACCTTGACATAGGGTTTCCACCTTGACATAGGGTTTCCACCTTAAGACTCCTTAACATGCACAGTTTGTCTTAAAATTAAAATGATTCCGATCTGACATCCAATATGTTCGATATCTTACAAATTTCGTTATCGCTGCTTTTCTTGAACGGAAAGTCATATCCACTTCACATTTTCCGCAGAAGACTTCTTACAGTGTCTAGCTGGTGCTAAATGAGTGTGTGTGTACGTGCGTGATTTGTATATTTAACGTAGTTTTAACAATTTTTCAGTCATATCGCTACGATGTCTGCAGTGTGGCAGTTTATAGTGATGTCAAGCACTGGGGCATCATGCCGCAGACATGTACCATCACACACACACACAGACACAGACAGACAGACACAAACACACACACAAACTTCGTGCTCGTTAAATCCCAAATTGTATATATTTTTATACCTGACTATAATTTTATTTGCGTACTTTTTCAGATTGTCGATGTGATTTCGGAGTTTTGTATACCTCTTCCAGTACTAGGGACTCCCACTTATGACAGCTTCTTTTTCCGTTGGTTCCTTGACCTACTAGATTTTTAAAATAAGGCTGGCATACCAAGGTTTATCAGCTGTCCTTGTTTTTACATAGTTTCTTGGAATACATTTTTTACCATTAAAAGAGGAAAATAAATGAGCTGCAGATTCTATATTTTGAGCGGAGAGAAAGTATTCTCATATGAATTAATTTGAAATATTACTTACTTTGTTAAAAAAGGAGTGTTTATTTCTCCATATTTATCTCGTATAAACAATAGCATACTAACGGGGGGTGGGAGGTATGCGCCAGAGGTCTTGGGGCGCCAAAACAAGGGGCACCAGAGGTCTTGGGACGCCAAAACCCCTTCGGGACATCGTCGTCCCCCCGGGCGCCATTTACCATTGGTAACCCACTGCATATAAGAAACAACTGATATACAAGGCAAATTGTATCAAAATGTTAGGTGTCAGTTGACCAGTTACTCCTGCATGAACATTTTATTTGTGATACTGGTAGCGTTGCTGTATCGGACGTCACACCTGCGTATTCACTGATAATATTCTCCATATTATTTTATACTGTTGTATCGGCAAGACCTCATGGTGCAAGTCCTCATTTAAACACCTAAAATAAGTAGACTTAAATACATAAAAGAGATATTTCTAAGCATAAGTTCAGAACGATTTGAACAGAGTATGTTTTCATGACTCCTCCTCCATACTTGTTCCAATCAAATATAATCCGTTTTGTTATAGTGGACCTAAAACGAGTCATCACTGGACACTTCTAGGCTAAGATGCGTTCAGTTGTAAGATATAAATATCACTTACCTCATATTCAGTGTTATTTAGATTATAACATATTGGTCTAATATGCAAGTGAACTATATATAATCAGTTTTTAAAGCAGCCTTTGTAGATATACTAGACTCAGGTCCAGAACTGGTTTGTACCAGTCCAGAATTCAGAATAATGTCCTGTGCCAACAATATTAATAATATTTATCAAGAAAAATGTGCATTTAGTTTACGAACTCGTATACTCGTTGCTATTAGAAAGACTATATACCAAACAGTTGAAACACTGGATATGTATTTGTTCTTCATATGTTACTATGGGTTTTGAAAGTATATACAGTATGGGAAACGCAGAAGAAAAGCAACGCTACAGTCGGTCAAAGATGGTTTTATATTCTTCAGGGTTGACGCAGTTATAATGATTAATACTCTTCCAGCTTCAAAAGATAAAAACAGACAAACGAATAGTGAATTCCATGTCTTGAATGTACTGATGTAACAATAGCTTTGAATGTGAGTGCCAACGGTCTTCATTTATAACAATAGCATTATCCAAAATTCCTTTGAATAAATTAATAATAATCCCAAAATAGAAGTTAGTCCAAAAAAGTTATATAAGCACTTTGTAATCCTAATAAATAATTTAAATAAATGATTTCTCTCAAATTACATCTAAAAACAGCATGAAATACTTCAGTAGACTGAACATAAAGTAAGTACAGCAATTAAAATATAGCAATTAGGAATAAGAGTCAATTCTCTTTTTATGTAAATCTCTGCGACTCTGTGTCGCAATTCATCCATGTGACTTACTTCACAATACCTGACTTATGTCAAAATTACAACCCATCTGATCTATGTCGCAATACTCAATCATCCAATCAGAAAATTACTCCAAACGTGTAAACAGATTAATTATCAAGGTTAAGTTTAAAAATAGTATACAAAAAACACCCCACCCACCAACCTGTTTATAGTTCTATCAAATAACAGAATCTAAAGTCATAAAAGTCAGACAATACAGAGATACATAACAGGGTTCTTGAGTGGTATGAAGGAATTGTTGACGGACTGATGACGACATGCAATGTACGATGGACGTGTACCAATACCATAAACTCAATTGTCCTTACGGCCACGTGAACTCTAAAAATACACAACACAAAAAAAGAAAAAAAAAAAGGAACACTTCTAAATTGTTGTACAGGTTAAACTCTAAGGCCATGAATAACTTCGTTTTATTATATTGTCATTTAGTTTTAATTTGCTGTTTCAATACAATTCTACAGGTTTGTGCGATACAAAAATGAACTTGTATGAGAAAAGGGGTGGGATAATAATTACATATGGTACGAGAGAGAGAGAGAGAGAGAGAGAGAGAGAGAGAGAGAGAGAGATTACCAGTCAACATAGTCGATAATACCGCGATATAGTTGTTGACAGAGAACTGTAACTTCACTTACTGGCGTAATAGCTGGTCCAGACTTGCGTTTTCACATACTCAGAGTACTTTAACAGAGTTACAAATGCAATCGGCCTGTCACACTTAAAAGGCTGAAAAACGACTATTGCCAGGTTTTACTTTTGGACTCGTTGATCTATGGGAATGATGTTTAAAAATAAGACAATTCGGCCCGACTTGAAAGACAATTCGACCCAACCTAACAATACAACTGGCAATAGTTTTAACCAAAATATCTTCTTCAAAAAAATACTCAGTACGATATATATATATATATATATATATATATATATATATATATATATATATATATATATATATATATATATATATATATATATACAGACCCCCCTGGGCCTGTATAGCGACACGATTTTTGGGGTCAAAACCACAGCCTGGGCCTGTATAGCGACGATAGGAATTTTGTATAGCGACTAGCACACCCTGGGCCTGTATAGCGACAAGAGGAATGGAACAGGTAGGGTGACGTCACGGTACTGGCCATTGGCAACAATTAGCAATGTAGTACTGTGACGTCATGCCACCTGTGTCATTTCAATATACAAACACGAATTAGTTGCGTTCGTGTCAGTGAACAGTAGAGTAGGTTTTTAAATTTTTTTTTTAGGCAAGAAAGAATAAATCTTTTCGAGGCAATGGAGTGGCCCTGAAAAGGGCCTTTGGGTTTTTCTTCTATTGTCTCCATTTTTTCCACCAGCTCTTCACTTTTCCAATAATTCCTTTCTTCTTCTTTTTCTTTTCTTCGTCTGGAATCCAGTCAGGATGTCCCATCTCTCTAAACTTTTCCTGTACCTTTATCCAGATATGATTTAGTCTATCAAACTCCTCTTTCGTTTTTTGGTTTTCCTTCTCCTTTCTCTCTTTTGTCCAGGTGTCTTTGATTTTCGTTACCTCTTCTTTCATCACTTTTCTCATTAGGTCTTCAGATTTCCTTAATTTCTCTAATCCCCAGAGGACAAAAGACCACTCCGTAAAATTGGCTTGCTCTTCTAAAAAGCACCTCACTTGGATGACATTATCAAGTGCGTCTTTCAATGTCCCCACTCTCACATATTTACGATGGATCTCACATATTTACGATGGATGAAGCCTCTTATTTTTCCACCTCTTCTTCTATCATCTCTGCCACCTGATCCCTGGCTACTTTCAGGTTAGTGACTTGACTGGTCACAAAGTCTTGGCTGTCTGGATATTTCCATTCCTGTTCTAGCCCTTCCACCGCGTAGGCTGCATTCATCATCCAAAAACAACTGTCTCTTAACTTGTTAAATAATTCCATCTTGTGTTGACTAGTCAATGTGGGTAGCCAGACTGACGAGCGTTCCGCGTTATATACGTCAAGCACGGACGTGAACGAAAACATCCCTTACACTCACTTCACATATGATATACTATCCTCATCAACGAACGAGAAAGCATAAAACACACCCACATTTACTATCCTCACCAACGAACGAGAAAGCATAAAACACACACCTATTTACTATCCTCACCAACGAACGAGAAAGCATAAAACACACAAATGTACTATCCTCACCAACGAACGAGAAAGCATAAGGCACACATATTTACTATCCACACAATCGGGATGAGAAGAAAAAAACACACATACCTACTCTCCTCACCAACGAACGAGAAAGCATAAAACATACACACCTATTTACTATCCTCACAAACGAATGCGCATGCAAACACACACACACACACACACACACACAATAGTAAAGGCGTGAGTGTTTATAGTCACACTACTCTACATTTACACCAATTGGCAACTTGAATAGTCTCTCTTTTCTAGAGATTTGGTTAGCCCTGAGAAGGGCTGTTTTTTCTTTTTGAACTCCAAATGCACCTGGTTAATGATGACATCTTCCAGGGCGGGCACCACACACGCATCGCCGGCTCCAATAATTTTCCCAATTAATGCGTATGGTTCCGAGCGCAGAGGGAGCTTGAGCGGCCTCATCATCCCAGTTTTCAGTCTGAGGGATAGTGAAGACTTGTTCTCTCTGTCTTCTCTTATGCCGGACCCGGGGATGGTGAGGTCTTTGCGGCTCCCACTCTTGCCGCTGTCTCTCCAACTCCTGCTCCCAATTTTCAATTTGAGGGACAGCGTCTCTCGGTCGTTGTGGTGTTGGTAATGGTTGTGGTACTGGTAGTGGCTGCGGCGCTGGTACTGACTGTGGAGGTGTCTTCACCTCAGGCTTCACCTCACACTGGGATCTCATGATCAGGTGTGGCAGGATCCTTTCCTTCTCCTTTTCTTTCTTTTTCTTCTCTTCCTCCTCTATTCTTTCTTTCTCCGCTATGGCCTCCATAGTCAGTTCGTCTAAAAGACGCCTGGAATAATCCAGGTGCATTTGGAGCTCCAACAATTTGGCTAATCTGCTACTCATCTTCATCGAAGTTGACTAGTCCACAATGGTAGCCAGACTGACAATTGTGCTGCTTTATATTCCTGGAGCACGGACGTGAAGGAAAACATCCCTGACACCAAAATTTACAATACCACTATTACCATCACATGAAACGCGCGGACCTAAAAGAAGCACTCACGTTGACATTTTTACTTTTTTACTTACAAACACAGAGATGTACGATTTGACAAGACAGAGAAAACAAAGGGTGGATTTTTTTTTTTACTGACAAAAGAAACGAAGTGCTTATAGACACACTTCTATTTATTTTTTAAAATTTTAAAAGTTTTGACAATTGAATTAGTATCTCTTTTCTCGAGTATTGGGTAGTCCTGAAAAGGGCTGTTTTTTTGTTAACGGGAGTAATGGCAATCTTTTTTTTACTAAGATTGCGTCCCCGTCTGGCGGCAGGCTTTCCTATACGATACGGTCTGCTTCTGCGGAAAGAGAAAGAGAATTCTTTGGTGTCCACACGGCAGTCTACAAAACCTCTGTCTGGTTCTTGCTGTTGCTGCTGTTGTTCTTCTCTCTGCTTCTTCTGAAGTCTGTACTTCTCAGTCCATTCTCTTTGTTCTTTCTTAATTTCCTCTCTGAAGACCTCTTCTATTAGGTCTGGGGCTATAGCTAACATCCTGACATTCTCTATCTCTTCAGGTTTAGGTATCAGGTTTAGTCTGACACGATGTAAACTGACGTAAGCTTCGTTCAGCTGGGCTAGTCTGGAAGGCATCTTCATAGGTTGACGAGTCAACAGTGGATGGTCAGACTGGAGAACAACCTGCTTTATATGGTTCAAACGCGGACGCGACAGAAAACATCCCTACTCGGTTTTAGTGTCGGAACGCTATGATACCTCATGTCATGGTGAGGGATAGAGAGAACTCAAAGAGCATATATTCAGTGTTTTTTGAAAACAAACAACAGGCACATTTTTTTCCAAAACACAACATTTTTTATTTAACCAACAAGTAACAAGTAACAAGTAACAATAACATCAAACAAATTATTTTTGACAAGGTTGACAACGTTGTGAAATCATGTGAGATTTCCACTGATGGAAGTCATGAGGCCATTGATGTAAACTACGTTTCCTAGCCAAAGACAAAAGATAACCATAATGGTCACAAAACCATCGATCTACTTTCTCATCGTTTCTAGAAGAGTGACGATCAAAATAAGTCACTAAATGTTCTAAAGGATATCCAAGACTGCGTTGATGAAGAAAATACACACAATATTGTCCACACACCATGGAATCTGTGCCTTGTAATTTCACATTATTGTATCGTGTCGTCTGGGCATTTCTTCTCATAAAGTCAATGATGTCGTCTTCCAAAGGGGGTAATCCATACGAATCAAAATATTCCACACAATCCTCTTGAGGGAAGTAGACGGCAACCCAGTGAGTTCCTGGAAGATGACTTTCGTCCGTGTTGATGACATAAGCTTGATGGTCTTGAGGTTTGCGATGAGGTAGTTCATCTTTAGCGCACACGACAGGATTCCAAGAAGTATACGAACTACTGTTCAAAAGGTAATAAAGTTCCCAGGTATCCACTTTTTTGTTGTGTTTTTTTTTTTCTTCACAGGTAATGATAAGTCATCAATTCAATTCTGACTTTTTGTTTGAAACGATCTGTCAAGTAGCCGTTTCTTCGCCTTGTCTCTGCACTCTGGACTAAGAGAGCTTCGATGCGATAGATCTCTAGAGTAGTCAATGGAGGGCAGGAATGATCACGCAAGCCTTTATACCACTCAAGCAACACTGCTTCTTCCGAGATGAGACTCCAATCTTCGTCCAGATACTCGTCCAATTTTTCTTCTTGACTCATCATCATACATTTATCGTGTTGAATTTGACTGGGATGATCGTTTTGACATCCATAACAATCTTTCTTACTCAATTCCATAATTTTATCCGCCAGGTGTTTGGCAAAACACGACACTAAATGTTGTTCTTGTTCTGGCCATCTGGACTTGACTACTACCTCGTCCTCTTTGTCTTGGTCTTGGGGTTCTGCTTTTACGCTATCCTCCCATTCCATGTCCAAAGTATCTCCACTGCTTAAAGAGGGATAGGAGTCTTCTATAGTGTCTAATAGTCTAGAATGACTTCTCTCAAACTGTTGATTTCTATGGTATTATCGAATTCAGCATACAGGGTGACGTTGACCGTCTCAGTGAGAGCTTCTGCTAACTGAAGTTCCACACGCAGTTGACCGGATTTTATAGGGTGGAAATGTCCCTCGTCGCTGCCTTGGTCTGGAGTGAAATCAAAGGCCCACAAAGTGTAACCTCCGACATAATCTTCGTAAGAAATACCGTGACTGGTGTTGGTTCCTAGTTGCCCGGTAGCTTCGTATAGGGACAAGTACGATCTCAAGAAATTCTTCTGGGCAAAGTTAGGTTCGAAGGGTCTGGTACACAAAGTCTTGCCATCGCGACTGACTTCGATCTTGGACACTCTGTAGTGCTTAAACTGGAAAGGATTTTGATCGTGGGCTCCGTTGAGGGCTGCATTACTGACGATGCCAACGATTAAACGTTTGGGTAACTGTCCATGGAACAGATGATCTTCAATCTTGGATCAGAGTCCAGCAGCAATGGTGAATGTTTTCACTTCCACACATCGTATCGGATACTTGACGGTCGAACTGCTCAATGTGTGACTGATGTCGTTTCCCGCATTAGGTAACACTTCTACACGACGCACGTAAAGTCTGGCTTCTTGGATGATGGTTTTGTACTCGTTGGCATGAGCCATCAAATGGAAAGCGACACAGCTGAGATTGAGTCTCAGGCGGATATCCACTCCGTTCAGCAAATACGTGTCTTGCAACCACATGTCCAAATGCAAACGATCCATCAGTTCTAAATTACGACCTTGCAGGATTTTCTTTCGACGGTTGTTAAAACCCACATTGTAAGGATTGTCATCGGCTGTCAGGGCTGTGTCGTTAAACGTGTCTTCACCTGCTATGTCAGGTTTCCATACCACACAAGCATCCAGATGAGTGTTCTTGGCCTCTTTTCCGTACATCAAGAGATTTTCCTGGTACGCTCGGTAAGGGTAAGTATCCATGCTACTGCTGACCAGTTTGTTATTCAAGTACAAATCCACTTCGCTGAACAAGGAATGCATGAAATTGTTGACGGGAGTTACTCTGGCATCGGCTCCCAGATTGGTGTTGTCGGTTTTGATCACTTTCAGTTGCAGGTACAAGTAATTGCTATTCAGATCGAGATAATCTTCCGGCTGTCCTTTGATTTCAAACTCGATGGGAGCTGAATCCGTCAAAGAGGAGACGGGATGAAATTCGACCCATTGGGATTCTTGCATCATCATCATGGTGGGTGGCATGGCAAACAGATCCAGTTCTGACTTGGAACAAGCGCAAGACTCTCGGTGCATCATTTTCTCTGATTTAATAATCAAAAACATCTAACTCTCGGACGATTTATCTTTTCTTAGACTTTCTAGCTCTAGGGGTGTGAAGTCCTCTCAAGGGGTGTTTTCGTCGTCTTTTTCTGCCTTGTCCTTGCTGTGGTGTCAGGGAAGCAGGAATGCCTTACTCGGCATTGCCCAGGGCATTTATAGGAGTTCCTCGCCGACCCAAAAGGTCTTTGCCCGTTTGAAGCAAGACATTTTTGCCTGCTCTCAAGAAAGCTTCTTTGGGGTTTTGTTTGTCAATGATGACATTTTGGAGAAATTCTTTACCTTGCGTCAACGCGGCATCTTTTAAGACGTGCAATCCCCGTGTCACCATCGGTTTCAAAACGGGAACCACTCTACAAAAGGCTGATTTGAGCATATCACCTAAACTGTGTCCTCGTTGTAGAGCGACTCCTTGGCACACAGGATACATGACTGACAAAAAGTTAGAGTAATCGTTTTCGAAAATGGAGTTTCACTGTGACTTTCCCTTTGGTGAATGGAACATTTTGTCCCAGATCTCCTTTTATAGTAATGTTGACAGTGTCGAAATACGACTTACTGACGGGCAAATAGTGAGGATGTACAAATTCGCGGTGAACGTGATAGTGTTTCCACCTTCCTCGTCAGCATTCGTGGCAGAATCCACTTTGAAAGGAATGACACGCAGTAACGGTACGGAGGTGTGTCCCACCACGTTGTACTCCACCACATCGGAGTATACAAACATCAAATTCAGTCCTTGGTTCATTTCTACAGGGAATCTAAAATATCTCCCAAAATCTGAGTTACTGGTCACGGCTGGTATTTCGTTTGCAATCTTGATCAACTTAGTGTCTCCACCCAAACTGTCATACAATTCAGGAGAAAATGTAATGGCCAATACTTTGTCCTCAGAAAATTTGATGAGTAGGCGACGAGATATTTTGTGGTAATCGATCGTGACACTTTTTCTGGTTTTCTCCAAGACTTTACCAAACATGAAATTGAGCCTGTCAGCATGTTCACCAAATGTTGACCACTAAAATAATAGCCCGCAGGAATTTTCAACCGATAAGTGGTTCATTTAGTTTTGGGGTCTTGTGATTTCATAGAGTCAGCTACACTGCTACGTTCATCCAAGGCTTGTTGCACTTGTTCGTTATGAGCTTCTACCGAAAAAGTGTTTTGATTTTCGATGATGTTTTTGATTTGTGAAGGTTAATCATTTCCACTAAAGCCACTTCAAAATGGGCTTCGTGATCCAATTGGACGGCTTGAAATAATCTGGCCGAGAAACAGCACAAAGTGTTATTGGGAAACACCTCCATGGAACTGTCACTGGGTAACGTTAAGTAAAATTGGTTGTTCATAATTCCACAGTTCTAGTGTCCGAGGAGTCACTTGAAGTCAGAGGAATGTCTAAAAGAGGATTGTTGTGATTGGATTGGTGACTAACGTTGGACGCAAGGCCACCGTTGTTGTTGTTGTTTGTGTTGGAAGAATATTTCAGAGACGGATTGGGAAGAAGGTAACCAATGCAACTGCTAAGTAAAATAGTCCACAATTGTTTGTCTCCTTGTTGCAAACTCAAATTGGCAATGGCAGCACCAATGACACAATACACCACAAAGATTTGGCAGAAAAAGACGATTTGCGTTTTAGGCACACGTTCTCCACACCACTCCCACAAGGGTTGCTTTTGTAAATCTTGCAGAGAGGAACTGGGCGACGTGGTCACTGTAGTAACTGAGGCTGTGTTGAAGGGCATGATGGTCACTTCTTTTTATAGTCGATGGGTTGCGAAGCGTCGATCCAAGAGTCAAAACTGGGAGGATATCCTTTCCAACGTACTTTGACTTCTTTGTCACGTCGTTTTCCCACTTTTCGGGTTCTTCGATCGAGTATGCTTTCGATTTCGTACACGTCGTCTTCTTTTTTGGTCACACGTTGTAACTCGGGCAAGTAAAACGTTCCTTTTAACATTTCTCCGTTCATGTCTTCTAATCTATAGACGGGAGGATGACGGCCACGCACACGTTCGGTGACACGAAACAATTCGGTGGTCCTATTGGGTAAGTAACCTTTGTCGAAAGTGTGTTTCGTTTTGCCAATGCGCACCCAATCTCCTGCTGCCAATACTCCACCTCTCTTGGGGGCAGTTACCGTCGAGGACGGACCAAACAGACGCTCGAAGACGGTCACTTCCTTGTCAGGAGTCACTTCTTTGGGGGCACGCCCTATGCTCCGATGGTAATATTGGTTGTACGATTGGACGAGGTGTGGCAAGACGTCGATGTACTTGAAAGTGTGTTGGTGCGTAAAATATTTCCACATGCGTTCTTTCAAGGTGCGTTGAAAACGTTCCACGATGCTGGCTTTGGTTTCGGGATTCTCGGTGGTGAAAAAATGAATGTCACGTTTCTTCAATTCTTTTTGGAAAGCTTGGTTTAGAAATTCGGTGCCTTTGTCAGTTTGCCATCGAAGAGGGTGACGCCCGCTTTGTTTCAACACCAGTTGCAGGGCTCGCACTAACTCACTGCTCGATTTGGAAGTCAATGGTACGACCCAAGCAAATTTGGAAAAGACGTCGATGACACAAAACAAATATTTGTACCACGATTGTAGGTGGCTAAATGAGAGACATCGGCTAAATCGGCTTGCCATTGGTGATCGATACCCTCCACTTGGGTGCGACTTCTGGAAAATTTTCGTCGAATGGGTTTGTGTAAGGTGTACGTGGCTTGTTCTTGTAACCAGCGTTGCACATGAGGTAAACGGATACTTTTCAGTCGAATTTTGGCAGCACGATACAATTTCTGAACTCCTCCGTAACTTACGGGATGGGCTGGATCGTAGTAAATGCTGGCTAACACCTTCTCCATGTTTTAATAAGTGATCCAATCTTCACTGATGCTACTCTTGTCTTTCTGTGGTATTTTCTTGGTTTGTAATGCTTTGCGTGTCCGACGAGCAATAGGTGTTGAGGAGGAGGACAGTGTTTGAACAGGGGTAATCAGTTCTTGTTTCACTTCTCTCTTGGCTTTCGTTTTCTCTTCTGAGGAAGAAGGAGTAGCCATCATCTTTTTAATCCAACCAATTCTGGATGTGGGTGGTGTTGTTAACTTGCGTACTTTTTCTGGTGGAGTTTGAAACTCTTCTTCTTTTTCTGTCTTGATCACTGGGACTAATTGTGGTGGACTTTCTGTCTTGACCACTGGAGGTGGTAGTGGTGGTGATGGACTTTTCATCAAGGCCTTAAAATCTTTCAGAGTGGGTTGAGCTGTTTCGTCTAAAGCTTTCTGGTGAAAGAGTTTCAGTCATTGCAACAATTGACCGTACCGTTGCGATTTTTCCGTTTCTGACAAATCGCTGCGATCCATCAAGGATTGCAATTCGTGTTGTAACAGGGACATCTCGGTCAAATGAGGATTGGGAGGTAAATGTGGGGTTCGTTGTTCTTGCCAACGATGGTATTCCATCCATCGTTTGTAAGGGACTAAAGCTAGTTTTCATCCTTCCATGAGATTTCAAGGATCATGTCTGAGATCTTTTGACTCCAGTGTCCTTTTATCTTCTTGGTCTTTTATCTTGGAATTAAGGCGGGTATAATATGTCCCATTGCACTCAGTATAGGTTTCGCTACATTGGTAATAAGTCCTAACAGGGGTAAAAATCCTCCGCGTTGCACCAACATCTTTTTCTTTTGACGATTGGGTATTTTCTTTTGGACCATTTGGCGAAGAACGTGTCGATGTTTGGCTAAGCAATTTTTCTGATGTTTAGTCAAAGGTATTGTGCCTGTCAAGACGTTCAGACAACATTCGCTCACCGTATCGATGACATCTTTGGAGGCAGTTTGAATGAGTTGTTTTCGCATGGGTGGAGGAGCTTTGGACAGGACAGACAACATGTCCCAATGTTTGACTAAACGAGGAGGCAGTCCTTTCCTTTTCTTTCCTTTGGGAATAGAAGAAGGATGTCTTTTTTGGGGTGAAATCTTTGTTTGTTGATTCCGGGACACACACCAAAAATACACTAACGTCGATGACTTGTCACACGGTCTTTTTTCCTTTTTTGGGGGACTATCGCCTCGTCATAAAGGTGACGTTGTGTTTTCCAAAATCGCCAAAGAATCCTCCTCCTTGGCGGCTCCTCTTTTTCTTTGGACGAGTGTGTCTGTTCTGGGGGTGACGTCGATGTTTGGTTAAGCGTTTTTTCGCATGACGGGACTGTCTTTTTCTTTTTCCTTTCTGGGCAGGAGAACGACGATGAGGGAACATCTTTTGGTGCACAAAAAAATACACTGACATCCATTGCTCAACATGCGTCTTTTTATCTTATTTTTTTTGGAGACTGTCCTTTACCCTTGTGACAAAATCATTAGCTATCTTATCGAATTCAAGGAAAGGGCCAAAGAAACCTCCCTTTTGGTTGCTTCTCCTTTTCTTTGGACGAGTGTGTCTTTTCAGAGGGTGTCGCCGATATTTGGCTAAGCGCTTTTTAGGATGACGTGACTGTCTTTTTCGTTTTCCTTTTCCTTTTTGGACCGAAGAACAACGACGATGGTAACGGTGTACACTTCTTGGAGGGGACATTTTTGGGCGTGCAGCAGCACAAAAACACTGATCCGTATTGTTTGCCTCAGGTCTTTTTTATACTGGAATGCGTCGCCACTGATTGTCTTTACGTCGTATCAACTTGATAACAGGCAACACACGTCGTGGAGGAGTTCGCAACGGACTAAATCGGGACAGTTCTTGCTTGGACGAATCCAGTAAACTCTGTAACACACTCGTTCTCTCTTGGACTTTGATTTTGGGGGCAGGTACTTTGTAAGCAGCGGCCACAGCCGCTAAAGAGGAAGAGGGTGTCACCGCTGGAGGAGAAGTTTTTGGAGACACTCTTTTGCGAGTAGAAGCTGTTTTCTGTGGACTTTTCTTTTTCTTTTTCTGAGGCTGTGACCTGGTCTTGACACCGTTGCTCTCTTTCTTTTTCTTCTGGGTACGTTTGGGCTGCCTTTTTTCTTGGGGACGACTTTGGGAGTATTAGGATCCCATTTTAAGAGGGAACGAATGATGACACCTTCTAGAGAACCGCTACCTCCAGGTTTCAAAATGATTTGCTTTTTGGTTTGAGTGCCGATGCGAGGATCGGCTAGTTGCGTCAAGTCGCCTTTGTTTCTCTCAAAAACAACGTTTGGTTTGATGTAGAATCTGAATGATGCCTTGCAGTAATTGACGTGCTGTCACCGTAAACCATCGTAAGACTTCTTTGAGACTAGCTTCTAAGACACGAGCACGTATTTGTGGATTTTTTTTCGCGACTGATACCGTACAAGGCACGAATCAATTTGATGGGAAGATGAGACTGAAGGGACGTTATGTTGACGCTGTGTGAGAGAGACCCAAAGTGACCGAGGTTTTTATAGACTTTTTTTGGTGATTGTGATTAAGTCGACGAAGGGGACGTGTACACGACAGGCCCTCCGTCTTGGCACCAGTGGTGAAACAGATGGGGACGAAATCGCAAATAATCGGGAGTGGTGGGTTTTAAATCCACGAGTAAATAAGCGTGTGGGGTTTGAGTGGCATCGTCGTACGCATGAGTCAGCCAAGGCGTCCCTAACTCTTTGGCTAAGACTTGTACTTGCGATTTATCTCTAGGGCTTTTAAACAACACCAAGTAATGAGCATTGAGACTGATGGTACGATGGGCTTTACTTTGTTGAAACAAATTTTGGGTAATGTAAATGACACTGGTATTACGATGATGCCCTTTGCGCGTAAACCAGAGTTTAATTTCTTCTTCGTCTTCTCCTAACATGTCGTCAAAAATAACCAAATGAGTTTGACTGGGGTCAGACACGATCCCGTCGTCCTCGCCAGGAATGCCTTCCACAAAGACGATGGAATCGCCTTGACTTTCTTGCAGAAGGCTGTACGCCGATTGCCACTCTTTGTAACACCACACGATGCGTTGAGGGGGACAATCGATCAAATGATGTTTATGTTCGATCAAACGTTTGACAAATTCGGTTTTGCCGAAACGCTCGGTCCGGCAATGAGTATGTTAAAGGGATGGCGAAGATACAAGGCCTTCCAACTAGTCCGATCTACGTGTTCGTCAATGACTTTGACAGTGGAGGAAGAGGGAGCAGAGACAGTAGAGGTAGCCATAGTAGTGTAAGAAATGTCACTTTTGACACGGAGACAGACAAGACAAGAGTTTTATACTTTTTTCAGGACACGTTTATTGTCATCTTTAATGGTGAACAACACGAAAGACAAAAATACATAAAAGCCAAATGGTTAAGTGGATAAATAAAAGACACATCAAAACGATCAACGTGAAATATAAACAAGTCTCTGTACAACATTTGTGATGATCAAGAGGTGAAATCGTAGGGGTACTGTGTAATATTCTGAGAGTCTCTACACTCCTTGGCACAATCACACAAGAGTCCTCCCGGAATGGCCTTTCAGGGATGTCGATCACGGTCCTGTCCTGAAGAGTGCGGTTTTCCTCGGTCACAACTTCTTCTTTTTCTTCTTCTTCTTCTGGCACTGTCACTAACATTGGTTTAAAAGTTACTTTTTTCACGGAACGTTTTAATTTTTTAGGATTACAAATCTTTTGCATAGTGTGCCACTTCTTTTGTCCAAGCCTCAAAATCCCAACTTTTCCAGTCACATACATCTTTCCAGTGAGGGTGTAAGTCACGAGCTACAAACACGTCGTCGTACACATCTTCAGTGCCTAAAAGTTGACGAATCTTGTTTTCCCGTAGAGGTTGAGAAGTATCAAGATGAAAGCGCAAAGCTTTGAGCCATTTTCCTCGAAAGGTTTGGAATCGACTTTCATAGTCACAGTATTCTGGCAATGCACAGGGAACGAATATTCGTCTTTCACAGGTTCATTTCGATGAGAGTACGGTGAAATATGCGGGAGTCTGCTCAGTTTTACATGACATCCGTAGAGTGGTAGCCGCATGGTTTCATTAGGATGACATCCACCACGAAAACCAGTAAAGTGAAAAGGTGTACGATAACGAGTGGCATCGCTTTCGCGTCCATCAGGTTGGACACGCACAGTATCACTTTCCATGGTAGATATGGTAGTAGTAGTAGTAGTTATAGCAAAGTTCCCATGACGATGTGGTACTGAATCGCTAAGGTTATAGCGTACGGCATCCCTGCCATCGCAAGGCACAGCATCGTACTCGAGTTTACTCTTGCTTGATACTTGCTGTGTGAAAGGATTCATTTTTCTCGCTTGGCATTTGTAGTGACAATGAACTATCAGTCTTGGACGTGGTCCCTTTTTATACTAGTCGTAATGAAGTCTCGAGTTTGTACATCGTTCTTTTTTATGACCAGTTTTGGAAGTCTTCCTTTCTTTCTTCTTGGACATCGGTACTACTTTCTCTAAGTTACCGTCATACCTGAACCGTAGTGTGATGGGTGGAAATGCCATAGAAAGGTAAGGACAATGCGGAGACCATTGAGTATGTTCCAGAATAGCTGAATCTTTATAGATACATCGATCCATACGCAACTTCAGACCACAACTGAAACACTGTACTTCGTATCCCAGTCCAGTCTCAGGTCCCAAGCAGACAAACCCTGTTCTAGCTAAAACATTCGCAATAGGTAATCCTTCCCGATCCGTGGGTCATTTTTGAAACGTTTCCAGTCGACTGGCACAACTGCAATAGTCAGGGAAGAAAACAGGAAAATGGTATGGTTTGAACTGGGAGTTCTCTGTGGGTCGCTCACTCGATTCTTGCTGTGTGGAAGTCATCCTTCTTGTTGGTGACTATCGTCTTGGAACCATTTTTTTTATACCAGCGTGTCCGTACGGTAAAGTGAAGTGATTGGGAAGCCGAACTCGCTTCTGGTACACGATTTGATAGACTTTTTCCAAGGGCCGGCTAACGATTTGGTGTGTGGGTAAACGTACAATCTTGTGCGGTTCGTGGGTGGTCACTTTAAAATTTCCATCCTCTCCAGACTGCAAGGCTTCTTTCAAGACGCCAAAGTTTACCAGTTGACTGGTGCGATAATTGAGAGTCAATCCTTTCACTTTGCACTCCGTGTGTACTTCTCCTTGAGGGTTACGGTATTCGTAGCCGTAATGTTTGGGACCGCCACTTGCAAAACTTAGAATCTTGTTGTCTGGATGCTCGTCCGTCCAGGCTCCTAAACGGTCTCCTTCGATGACAGGGTGAGGTTGACCTAGGCGATCAATGTAGATGCAACTGTCCGTGTCAAAATACAGCACACGATCTCCTAATAGTTCTAAAGCTTCGTACAGTTTTAAGCGAGCATGGGCTGTCACGTAAGCCGCAATGATGACATTTCCAAATTCGTCGTCTTCTACAAAGTCCAGTTCTTCTTCGTAATTGACTAAGATCAAGTCCTCACGAAGGACGTCCACGTGTTTCATGTATTTGGTTTTGTCGTGAATCATCTGAAAGTAGCGGGAAGGTTCTGTCAAATACTCCGTCTTGGGTAAACACGGTCGTTGTGCCATTTTGCCCCACAACAATTTAACATCACTTTGGCAAACGATCGCCTTCCTTCGTTTTTCTCGACGTGGTCTAAAGTGATGCCTTCTGCTCCCAGTATTTCTTTGAATTTTTTTTGGTCTTCGGGAGTGTGGCAGCAGGAAGGATAGCCGCTAGCTTCTTGTTTCAGTTTCAAAAAGGCATTCACGTAGTCTGCAAAAATGCCTTTCTGAGTCTCGTCGCCCTTGTGGTATTTTTCTGTCTTGGGAAAGTGGTAAATTTCGTACACTTCTAACAGTTGGTATCCCAAGTCCAGAACTTTGAACAATTCCACGCTGACCCACGTTCCCGTCAAGGCGCGTTCTTCCTGAGTGTGCTGACAAGGCGCGTTCTTCCTGAGTGTGCTGACAAGGATGGTCTTGGTTGCACGTTTCGGCACAAGTACGGCACAAGGGAAACATCAGTTTTCCTTGGCAATGGTGAGGTAAAACGGGATGGTACAAGTACGTGGGAGGCAAGACTTTACATTTGATCAATCCTTCGTATTGTCGAATATTGTCCACGTCAATGTGTTCCGTCAGCAATTGTGGGTGCCCTGCGGAAAAGTGACAATATTTGCACACGTACGGATACAGAGAACACACGTCCAAGTATTTGATTTCCTCTCCTTTCTCCTCGTCGGCTTGGTATAGCAAACAGGTGGCATTCGTCCGTCCTCCGTACAAACTGTCCCTTGGGTTCAGTGGGTCCACCAGCTTGTAACTTTCCACGATGCGCTTAAACTCGGGATCGGTTTTCAATCGCTGATCGTACTCGTGTTCCCACATTTCTACCACTTGGTATCCTTGCTCTTCTAACTTCAAGCGTCGCTGACAAGTGGCCTGGTACAAGTCTTCCATGGTCCGTTGTAAAAACTGATTTTTAGTGTTACGTTGAGGGTAGCAGATCGGACATCCGTGAAATAAGCACCCGTTAAACTCGTACACGATCTGGGAGTTTTGTAAGCCCCAGCCATCTACCGAATACCTTCCGATGGCTTTTTCGCCTCCTCCGTTGCGAGCGTGTTGGATCCATTTCTCTTCCTTGTCACACAAGTAATGTAGCCAGCGTAGGGCTTTGACCAAGTATTGACGTTTGACAAAATTGGTTGTTTGAGGACTGATGACAGCCAGGGTGTTTTCGGGCATGAATCGTTGGCGGTACACTAAGGAACACGCTTTGGCAATGGTGCAAGCTTCTTTCAAAGGATCGATCCCTCCGTGTTCCATGAACAGTTCTCGAAATTTTCCACAGCAACGCCGTAAAATGTCCACGTCGGAACGACAATATTTTAACATTTCTTCCTGAAAGTCGAAAGGATCCGTGGCGTGATTCTTGTATCAAGCGTAGAAAGCTTCTCGTTGTTCGGTACACATGTTGTCAGGGTCGTAGTAGTGAGCCTCGGGCAAATGAAGTAGAACGGTGTGTTGATTGGCTTCGATATTGAAAAAGTGCGGAAATAGCCTTTGGCCATTTCTGTCATTCCAAACGTTTTAGGCATGCGGATCAAAGGCATGGCCAAGTAACTCATCGAATCTTTAAACTGCACTTGTCCCACTTACATGGAAATGATTTTGGCTCCGTTCAAAGTCACTTTCGGACGTTCGGTACTTTGTTCCGTATAGTATCTCAAAAGAAACTGCCCATCGTATCCCGAGAAATTGTGAGCCATCACCGTGGCATGGCGATGACAATCTCCGTAGCGTTCGATGTCTTCTTGACTCCACGTCTCGTCGATAGGGTTTAAAATCCATTGGGCGAAATCGGCTAGCGTGTTCGATCCCCGAAAGATTTTTTCACGTCCTCCAGGAATCTTGCTACAGTGAGGGCAATGAGTCAAGATAGGCTCTTGGATGCATTTCTCGCACGCTCGGTGAGCCACGCAGAAATTAGGAATGTGAATGCCAGTCTCTTGCATGCATTCGAAATCGAAAAAGATGAAATGGCCTTTCTTCTGGTCATTATCTTCTTCTCCATATTTGGATTGGTATTTTTGAATGTAGCATTGGTGTTCAAGTCCACGATTTGGCGACAAATGTGACATCGCTTCTTTCCTGAACAGACGTGCGACTTGGCATTATTGGTACGTATGCCTTGTCCACAAGTAGGGCACAATCTCAGGAGTTTACAAGCACTTTTCTGCTGTGAACCTTGCATCTTTAGATGTTGTTGGTAACAGGTAGGACTGACAAACGTGCGCTGACAAGCTGGACAATGCACTCGTTCTTGTCCTTCGTCCAGACAGGGCTTAGAGGCTAAACATCCTGAGCATTTCGATCCGCAATGCTTGTGTTGCTCTCGATTGTTATAGCCATAGTCACATTTCTCAAAGTAATAACTGTATTCCAGAAATGCAGTGATACTGGTAATGGCATCGAAATGTTCATCGTGATGATAGACGTGAATGTATTTTCCGTTTTTGAAATTTTTGCCTCGAAACAACAGAGGTCCGCGCACTTCTTGAGAGTGTACCTTCAAGGTGTAGCGTGGAGCCAAGACGTCTTGCAATTTTTGCATTTCAGGAATGCCACAGGGTGTGTCTTTGGATATCCACGCTTGCTGTAACAGAAGTTCTGCTTCTCTTTGTTGTTTGGCTCGGTCCGATCGTTGAATAGTTTTCCAGGCTCTTTTCCATTCTGCCGTGTCGTTCTTGTCGGTATACGTTCGTCCCACCACGATGGCACGGGCTAAACACATCTGGTCTTAAGGGTTGTTAATTTGATCGAGGCTACGCAGATGCTGCGAAGATTGTCTACCAAGGAGACCTTTTTGCGTTGACCTGCCCCTTGGGGAAGAGACACGTGGGTCATGAACAGTGTCGCTTTTCCATCGGTGATGTGAAACTTGTCGTTGGATTGCTGCACGTGTTGAATCTTGTCCATGACTTTGGAAGGTGTCAATTCTGCTGGGCTGCTAAACTCGATCCAAACGGGGGACTTCAAACTGTCGTGATGAATGGAAAGTCTCAAGCGATCATCTTTGGCTTGACATTGCCGTTTCAGTGTGGTTAACAAAGAATCCCACACATCGGCAATGAACCCCTCTGCTTTCTCCAACGGTACGTCGGACTTGAAATCTTTAAACTTCACCGCGTACGTGTAGGCCGTAGTTCTAAATTTTCTGGAGGAGCGTTTGTCCGTCTCTCGAATGTGGTAGTACTTTTCAGGGTTTACTGGTGGTGATGTACTTTGACTGAGTGTAGACTCTCTGGGCCTAGATTCTGGTCCACTCGTCTCATCTTCAAAATCGCTGGCATGAATTTGAGCCAAGACTTCAGCTACTGTGCGAGGCGATAAATCACGTTTCTGCCTCTTACTTTCTTCTCCTTTCTTTACGAAATGATGCGATCTTTTCATCTTGATTGCAAAAAGTCAAAGACTACATTTGAAACGCCATGGACCCCTATATATCCATGTCAGACCAGTGTATATATAAAGGGCTGGTGCCTTCCCTCTCAGTAATCATTTTGCTCTCAAGCCGTTCAACACGATGGAAGAACCCACACAAATTAAACTTCTGATTAGAGCTTTGCGAGGTGTCATAAGAAAGTTTTCTTCAGACAAGCCGACGGACTACTCTCCCTCCTTTCGAGATAAAAGTCAAGATACTTGCTATATCTGTCAGAAGAAAGGGCATTGGACTACAGAATGTCCAGACTGTCAAAAAAGCAAGACCGGTGTCAGAAGAGACAAAGGTCAAGATACCTGTTATCATTGTAAAGAGAAAGGACATTGGTCTTCAGAGTGTCCTAAGAATGAACAGGAGCAGAAGGAGGAGGAGGAAGAAGAAAAAGAGGTGCCCTCGACAAAGGAAGAACCCCGACACGTTCAGAAAGAGAAGACAGAAAAGAAAAGAAGACGAGAAAAAAGTGAGGAAGAAGAAAAGGAAAAAAGTGTAAAAGTGAAGAAATTGAGAGAGAGAGAGAGAGAGAGAGAGAGAGAGAGAGAGAGTGAAAGAAAAAAAGACACAGAAGAAGTCTATGAAATTTTTAAAAGTGTTGTGTTATGTTGTGATATTGAATTGTAAAAATTTGTACCAGAATAGACCAGACTGAAAAAACGTAAGTGTCCCTTGGTTTTGATTGTTTAGAATAATAAGGGTCTACACTCGTGCACTCACAACACGTACATCATAGGGTTAAACAAGGGATTTTGAGTTTTAATTGATTTTGGCAAAATGAATAGTATCTCTTTTCGAAAGAAGTGGGTGTCCCTGAAAATGATCGTTGGGTGTTTTTTTTTCTTCAAAAAACAAACTACTTAGGAACGAGAAGCAATCCGCTTTAACTGCCTTAAGCCTTTTCCACGGCCAAGGCCTACTTGTGGACTTGCTCCTTTTAATGATTGGGTAGAAATCACTAGGGGTGGTATCTCTGGTGTAGTAACAGGGTTAGGCTGTTTGGCTCGGGAAGGTCTTTTTCTCTTGGGTCGTAATAAAGAAGTCTGATACATTTGTTTCAGACTTCTTAACTCGGCCAAAATGTCCAAGAGTACCGTTACCGTTTGAGGTTCACTGTTCTCCTTCTCTCCTAGACCTTGTTTCTTCTCTACTGCTTCTTCTTCATGTCGTTTCCTTCTTGCCTCTTCTTCTTCTCGCTGTTGCTGATAATGCTTGTTCTGCTTCTTTCTGCTGTTGTAAAAATTTCTCCAATTCTTCTTTCTGTCTTTGTTTAAAATCCTCGACGTGTGGTAAAGAAGGAGAAGGGGGCGAAGGTACTGGTACCGGAACAAATTCTTGTGAAGAAGAGAACAAATCTACTAAATCCCAATTGAAATCAACCCCTTCTGGAAGTAGCGCTGAGTTAACTTTGGTAGCCACTGCTATACCATCGCTTCTCGTCTCCACAGCCGGTGCACCCCAATTCATTGTCGTCTTAGTTTCCGTCATGTTTCACAAAACAATGTCGCATCGATTCACTGCACACAGACGCTAGCGCACCTGTATAGGGAATGTGACGTCACAGGTAGCTCTCTTCGGATTGGAAGACAGACTCCGCGAAGTGACTGAATTTTGTAACGCATGTTGGGATTGGTGAACAATTTCAATCCGTTTCGATCCGGTCTTCCACTATAAATAAACGCGGTTCACTTCATTTCCTTCACCTGTTCTCGTCACAAAGATGTAGAGCAACGTTGAATCGTCTACTTTCGTATCGTCGTTGTTTTTGCGTACGGACTTACCCATGTATGTGAGATCATCATGGAGAATCGTTAGGATCACCGAGACAAGCGTTTGGAAAAGAAGGACCTATGTGGAAAGACAAGGCTGTTTGAAGCGAGTTCTGATTTCTGGACCAGAGGTTAGACGAAGCTTGAGATAGAGAAGACCTATGCGATGCCCTCTATGTTAACGAAATGGTGTTAACATAATAAACAAAGACCCTTTTCAGGGCCACTTCATATGCCTCGAAAAGATATTAATTCTTTCTTGCCTAAAAATTTTTTTTTATTCGATCTTATAATTTATGTAAATATTTATTCTCTCTTCCCTAAAAAATTTGTTTAGTAGATTTTATAATTTGTGTAGGATAGATTGATGTTCATCAATCTATGGAAAAAAAAAACCGAATATATAAAACATACTCTACTAAAACACGAACGCGACTAATTCGTGTTTGTATATAGAAATGACACAGGTGGCATGACGTCACAGTACTACATTGCTAATTGTTGCCAATGGCCAGTACCGTGACGTCACCCTGCCTGTTCCATTCCTCTTGTCGCTATACAGGCCCAGGGTGTGCTAGTCGCTATACAAAATTCCCATTGTCGCTATACAGGCCCAGGCTGTGGTTTTGACCCCAAAAATCGTGTCGCTAAACAGGCCCGGGGGGGTGGGTGGTGTCTGTAATGTATTTTCCCATTGTCGCTATATCGCCCCACTACACTACTTATATATATATATATATATATATATATATATATATATATATATATATATACACACATATATATATATATATAATTCCTAAATCACATAGTCTATGTAAGTTAAATAATAAAGACTGCCATCTTTTGATTTACTAGCACATTTCTCCTCAAAAAACAAATTTCTTGTCATTTTACACCAAGATATCAATTGAACATCACCTATTGTAATTAATCATTGGTCATTTTCTCGATACTTCCACGGGAAAAATCACCCTAAACAGGTGACCTAAAAAAGAACGCAAGGGCTAATTGTGATCTTGAAACAATTTGCTTTTAAAAAGTATAGATTCTTTGTCTCCGATTTCTCCTTGACATATTTAAAAACAAATATCTCTGGTCAGCTCGACACTTTCATTGTCTATGACTTCAGTACAATATTTTTTTAAAAATAACTTGGTTTAATACATTTGAAACACATGAGCAATCACTTGATCGATATGGATGGCGCAGTGCACAAAACATCATTAATACAAGGACAAAAGTGTTTCCACTAGACCAAAGAGTGTGAATTGCTTGTGTCATACCAACATCAAACGTAGCTTATGCTGGTGACGAATTTCATGTATTTAACTTGAAGCATTTGTGCAAAAATCTTGAACGGTCTAATTACATGAGGATGGAATCATCAAACGTATGGTAAATAAATTTGTTAATGCTATAATTAAAAGCATTGATGTTTTTATTTCTTTTATTTTCATTGGTGTATGAAACTCAAACAAGAATCCTTTTAATGAACTGATGCTCTATTGTCCAAACAGAATGTCCAGGAATTCAGGGTAAGATAAGTTTTCCCTTTAACTGTTCAGTGTTAAAACCAACTCTCATATTCTTGTGCGACAAGAGTTTAACATTATCCGCGGTGGCAGCCATAATGGATGTAAGATCGGCATCATTTTCATTTAGGACAAACCAGATACCATTGGAAGACCTTTGGTGACAATCCCATGTTGATATGACTATAAACTAAGGAGAATTAGTGACAATATTTTCAATACGTTCATTGTGGTAACAATATTTAAGATTAGACAATCAATATTTTCATTCAGAACCAACTAGATATCATAGTTTTCAAGTGAAAACCCCATGTCGATATCACTTTTCATATGGGAACAGCAACTAGATTATCAAGATGGCTGCCATATTAGAGATCAGATCACCACACATTTTTAAAAAAAATATAAATTCAAGACCAAGGGATGCCACAAGAAATCTTATCGAGAAAACATCATGCTGATTTAACTTCCATTCATTGAGTAGCAGTAACAAGATTTCTAAGATGACTGTTGTGGTCGCCATATTGTATGTCAGATCGACACCATTCTATTTAGGAACGACGAGACACAAGAAGTCTTCTGGTGAAAACTCCATTCTGACAAGAATTTCCATTCAAACGGAGCAGCAATAACAAGATTTTGTAAGCTCTGTCATGTCTAATGTCAAATCAGAGCCACTTTCATTTCAGACCAACTAGATATTATAAACTGTCTGTTGGTGAAAACCCCATGTTGATTCACAAGATGCTACGGTAACAAAAATTTTAAAGGAGGCTCCTGTGAGTGCAGTACTGGATTTATCACCAGCACCATTTTCATTTAGGTCCAACTAAACTTTGGCATGAAATGTGCATGTGGTAAACCGCTCCTCAACTTATTTGTGGCTGGTTTACTGGTTTTGGCTTTCGTATCTAGAGGTGATTGCCAACGGTGTAATTTGCCCGGTATCAAGTAAGGTCAATACAATGTATGAACTTATGGGTGGAATAAATAAATAATCTGAGCTGATATATAGAACAGAATAACACAAGCCCCCGTTACAAATAAAGGCAAAATTTAATCAAATTTCAAAATAATAAAACTTCACAAGCAAATGATATAAACGTTACAATTCGAAAGATACATTTCTTTCTTTTGGAATCAACTTAATCAAGGAATTTCAAAAATGCAAATAAGATTATAAAAATAGCCGATTCTGTTTACGAAAGAATCAAATCACCATTTAACCGAGTGAGAAATCGAATAACACTGCCTTGCATCGATTTATAACCTGGTGTTCAGTTCCGTCCAAAAGGTCCACTCAGACTGTACTTCTGGCTCCTTTGCGCCGGTAAGTCCTTTTCGCTCTACTTCCCTCTTTCCAAAATTCTTGGTATCTCGTATTTTTCCCTTTTTGGCTTTCCACTCTGTTTGGGTTGTAAAACGTGTCTCTTCCCGAAACTATCTCACCTTGTGTTTCAAGCTTTTGGTGTCTGTCAATTCTCCAGACAATCGTTTCCCCTTTGGATGATTTTTTACGAGAGATTTACTCATTAAATTTCTCGGAGCCCTCTGTTCTTGTTCTTTTTCTCTTGTAGAAAAGTTTAGACTGAAGTACAAATTCCACTACTGCACATTTAAACTGATAGTTTTTCGTGTGAACCCACGCCCCCTTCCACAGCGTAACCAACTGGAATGACATAAAATTCCCGCCTCACTAACATCGAAACACTGCACTACGTCTGACAACAAATGGCTACCAACTGTTTTCTGGTCAATGTCAAAACTGTCAGCTTCCATACAAACCAGGAATTGAACTCGGTTCCGGTAAGTTTAAACAAACTAAGCCCTTAATTATATATCGATAACTCCTGACTTTGGCTGAACCAATCCGTACATTATGGCTTTTTAAACGCGGCCATTCCCCATAAATCTAGTTAATCGTACATGTGTCTAGCTAAATGTTGCCTACAGAGATTAACAATAACCAAACAGATATTGACATAAAAATTTGGTCTGTTACAGTGCGTGTAAAGTTTTTTGGCAATCCTCCGAGCAGTTTAGGAGCAGAAGTGATAACAAACATTTGCTAATGGATGGACATCAGACAACAGGCCATCCCATAAGCTCTTCTGGTCTATGACCAGTAAACTAAAAACAGGCAATCAATGCTTAAATGAATTTCAAAACTAATGCCAAAACAGCTAAGTCTTCCTTTCTTCTTAGTAACATGAATCATCCATCCCAAGCAGCTCATCGAAGATGTTTTGAAATGCATGCACACAAAATTCATATTATTGTGCAGATATGAAACATTCATGGATTGAAAGACAGCTGCAATGGATGAATAGTAGAAGAAAGCAAAGACAGTCAGGCAAAAGATGGCTGACAGCATGGATGCCTGCACACTATGACTCTTGTATTTATGATACATGTGCCACTGATGACAAAAGCGGAGAGAACAGTTACTTTGGCACTTCTGTGCAAAGAAAAAAATCAAGTACTTTTAGTATTTGTCTTTTATTTGATTTCTTATAAAATGGTTCACAATATTTCATACATACATACATACATATAACAAGAAAGTGAATATACCATTTCCTTTCTATGAATACTATCTAATCTATACATATCATAGAATTATCTATATACAGGCCCGATAAATAAAGACACCTCGTATTAACATTTATTATTACATACATCTCAAATTATAGGCAAATGGATAAAATAAATGCACTGCTTTAAGGATAAAATCGTATCACATTTGTGCGGCGCATTGGTGTATTTTTCTGATGGGTCAATGTTGATCAATTCATGTGCACATTTATTATATAACTATTACTATTTCTGTTTTCTGATTTGCTGAATTGCTGGATGCTATACAGGAAATTATTAAACCCAGTAAAAACTATACCATCTTGGCCCTGACATTGATAAATTTTCTATCAATCTCAAAAAAGCAGAAATTGTGGCATCACTTCTTGTTCAATCCATATGGTTAAAATGTCATATATAGGATCTTACAGGAGTGTCCATACGATATAAAATATATGAACCAAGATGAATACTATATGCATTATTCAACGAGTTTCAATAACTTGATGTCAAATTAACACATGAATCTATTATGATGTGATGTTTATGATTTCACATTACTCAACAGCACTGGTATGTGACAATGCCAAGTGTCATGCCTCCATATGGCTAACGGTTTTTATTTATGACATCATGATAGTAATGAAAGTGTGCATTTTGCGATAAACTGATTTACTGTGAATACTGCTTTGCTCATGTATAATGCATGCCCCACTGCGATCAGCATACGCATAATCAGCAAATCAGGGTCTATGTTGTTGCCTGCACAGTAAATGATGTCAGATCAAGGTCTGTGGTGTTTATATTTTGGGTGTACTATTGGTAAAGATGGTAATATCAACAATACTCTTGGTGTTCTGCAAAAGGAATTTACCAACAATGTATTCCAGTAGTATTTTCTTTTTGCTAATCTGGATATATATATATATATATATATATATATATATATATAGATAAAGGAAGAAAAGGGATAAAAATCTGCAGATCATTTCATAACAATTAACTTGAAAGTCTATGATAAAATGTGGATTTTACATTCTAAGTGCTTTAATCAAACCATTTACAAAAACCCGTTTTTCAAATATAAATAAATCACTTTATACTTAAACACAATGACCACAATGGATAAAAGTAAAAATATTACTCTGTTCAACTGAAAACACAAATAACAAATTGATATTTAATAACTTCCTTTTATGAGACATGGCCCCTTTCTAAAAGTATTAGTAATTATTTCAGTGTAACATGTCCTTACCTAATACCCTATACTGTTATCAAGCAACTACCTGTGCAGATTGTACCACTGAACCTAAATTTGTCTGTGCAGATTGTACAGCTATGTTCTAGCCCAAGTTTTTCAATACAGTATAAACTTTCTTATAAGAACTACAAACTGCAAAGACTCAGATCTGCCAGTGCATTATGCAATGGCAGATCTGGATAAATGCAGTTAGTTAGGAGTAATCAGAACAAACATCATAGACCCTGATCTGCTTGTGTATAATGCAACAGCAGATCAGGGTCTATGTTGTCTGCAGTTGGACTCAACTTCAAAGTAAGTATACACAGTACATTTTTCTCATCTTCAGGCTTTAGTAACAAAAATCTCGCAATCTGACCTACAATCATACAACTTGTTCTTGATCTTGAGATTGAGTTTTCACTCCGAGCCACTCACAAGTGGTATTACAAAATGTAAAATCAGTGACATAGAATCTTAAACTTAACTCAAGCTCACAAATTTTATTATTTCCAGGTCCGATTTACACACATCCTGGATACTTTCAAATACATCAATTACAATGTTGTAACATACACCCAGCTGTGACAAGCATATGCTTTAATATACTGTCACATAATGTACCAGTATATATGGGTCTGCATGGTTTGTCTGAAAACATGAACAAGAGTCACAAGTGGGTATGACATCACTCATGTGACTGATGTGTCTAACAGCAAATGCAAGAGCACTTCACCAGTCAATTTGGGTTAGGAGTATGGTTTTTATTGAATTTTTTTCCAATTCTGTTGATGGCATATTATGAAACAAATTGTTTCAAGTTTATTCAGGTTTTGTATCTTCATTCAGATTGGACTGCACATCAGCATCACCTGTCCAATATAGAAAGGCCACTATGTCAGGATGCTTTGTGTCAGTGTTGGTAAAATTATGTTAAGTGTGTCTGTTTACATAAAGTTGTGTAAATACTTTTCTACTTTTAGCAGTCATCAATGGCAGCAATTTTGATGACAGAACATCGTTTATACAAATCTGAAAGGCACTGAAGATGGGGCACTTTTTTGTCAAAATTTTTTGATTATCTTCTGCCAAGTGCATTTTGATACATTGTTTATTCATGAAAAATATTCTTTCTGATGACAGATTGGCATCATCTGCATAAACTGTAAAGCTCTTTATGGCAGAATGCTTTTAGTTAAATGAGGTCAAAGTTTGAAGAGAACTTTTGTGAAGTCATTCAAAAGATTCTCCATTCCTAATAACTATGGCCATATTTGAAGGCAAATCAGTATGCCCTTATTACCAGAATGATTTCTGTTAAATTTCATCAATTTCTGATGTGGTTTCAGAGAAGTTGTTTCAATTTTATTTGCTATTCATAGCAACTGTGTACATTTCTGATCGTGGAACTAAATCATTTATGCAAAACTGAAAGACTTCTAAGCCAGGATGCTTTCTGTCAATATTTGTCAAATTCTGTTGAGCAGTTTTTGCTAAGAATTCCTTTAAATTTTAAATTCCTATTGGTAGTATCTGATGGCAGATCCGAATCATTTGTATAAACTTTAAAGCCCTCTTTACCAAACTGCATTTATCAAATTTGGTCAAATTCAGTTGAGCATTTTTTTTAGAAGTTATTTAAAGGGTTCTCTATTTTCAGTAACACGGGCCAAATTTGAAGCTGGACTGGCTTCATGGCATCTTTTGCAAAAATCTGAAGGGTTTTCATGCCTTGATGCTTTCCATCAAGTCCATGAAATGGTTATGGAAAAGTCATTTAAATGTTCTTCTATCTCTGGTAATGGCAGCTTGGTTTCTTAGTGGATCAGCATTACTTTTAAGAACTTGAATTGTCTTCATGCCCAGATGCTCTCTACAAAATCTGGTCAAATTCTATTGATGATTTTGGAAAGGAAGTCACTAACAGTGTCCATATCTGAATGCATTGGCATAATTTGTAACAGTCTGGAAGGTCCTCATCTCAGGATGCTTTCTCTTAAATAAAATAAAATTCTGTTTAGTGGTTTTGCAGTTGTTGTTCAAATGTTTTTTTTCCTGTTTTTGTTAGCGGTGGCCATATTTTTTGTCACATCAGCATCATTATACAAACATGAAAACCCCCATGCCAGGGTGCTTTCCTTAAATTTTGTCAAATTCTGTTAAGCACTTTTTTTGTTAATGGTTGTCAGATTTGATGGTGGATCAACATCATTTTATCAATTTGAAAGCTCTTCATGTCAGGATGATCTGCATCAAAACTGCTCAAAATTGGTCTGGTGGCTTTGGAGAAGTTTCAAATAGCAACGTCTGATGGACACACAATGCATAATGGATACAGGGTCATACTGTAAGCAGAACAGGCCTTAGAACCAGGTGAGCTAATAAAACAAAGACAGATCATGATCTGATGGCACATTAATAAACTTTGCAGTTTTGTTTTTGAATGTATGTAATACAAAGTGTTCTCGTTTGCTGTTGGAAGCTTGCTTAAAAGCCTTTAACAAATCATAACATTGTAACCATCTACTTTTACAAGACTCTTAAAAAATGTTATGTTACATTCTTGTACTGATCCAGTATTGTACTTCCGAATTTGAACTGGCTACTTCAAGAGATAATGGGAGGGCTGAACATGTAAAATAAAAATCATTGTCTTCAAACTGGAACCAGAAAATCCAGATCTTGAAAAACTAGCTGAGAACAAAGTTTGTAATTTCACTCTTAATTCAAACTTAATTTTGGCAGGAAACTTACAAGTAAATGGAAATTGGGAATGGTGCTAAACACGAATTTGTGCTTTAACTGCAATCTGAAAATTATGAATCCAAATAACAAATAAAGATTAATAAAATACAACATATTTGGATCAGCTTTGCTTTCTTTACATGCATGTTTAATTAAATAATATTCAGAAACAACTGGTGTTGTTTTCCAGTTCTCCTTTTACTGGGACAACCAGAATTTTGTGCTTGGATAGCTTCACAACCAGAGGTCTAGAGGTTTTCAATATGGCTAGCAATTATGAAATGAAGCTAATCTCAACAAATCACACAGACACGAAATGCTGAAATGAAAATGGCTGACTATGCTTTCACACATGATAGTTCTGTTTTCATATGTGTTGGTGACACGAGAAAAGGTTACTTCAAAAAATGTGACATCATAATGGAAAGTACATATAAACGAATTTCTAGTGTAAAATCATCAATATCCACTAAAAGAACCTAGTGCCTGTATGTCATGCCAATATAAAAGCACTGCCACATAAAATTAATCTGCTTTATAGTAAATCATCCTAAGTATTAATAAAATCCATCTTTAAGTTTAGGAAATATAAGCAAACAAAATAATTTGGACTAAAGTCTGAATGAAAATTTCTCAGACCATGATGATTCATACCAAGTATTATGAGAATCTATCATAGGGTTTAGAATGCAAATTAAACCTTCAAGCAAAACCTTAACAAACTGTTAATGACATAACTGCTACCTCACATTTTCATTAAAATGGGTTTGAGAATAACTGTGGGTAATAAACTGCATTATACTCTGGAAACATTTTATATTCAAAATGCACAAAATATTAATTTTATGCCCAACGAGAAGTTTTCTGGCATTGACACACACACACACACACACACACAATATATATATAACTATTATGGCCAAAACGGAGGGGGGGGGATCTGAGTTATTTTTGGCAATGTGACCAACCCAGACTGATTCTAAGAGCCAACTAACAACCAGAATGCCATCTTATCTCAGCAAGCACAGCTTGCAGTCAACAAAATACATGACGTTTTGGGAGGAGATCAGTCTATATTATCTATTTAAGTGGAATGTATGTGAAATGTTATATGTATACCAATTGTCAAGTTATATACAGACAGATTATGCATATATACACACATTTTAGATACTTCCATTAACATATTCTTGTTCTCACATATTTCATAATTTCACACTTGAAATGTAGTGATTGTCACAAAAAATATTCCTGTCAAGGCAACCCAGGTGCTGACAAATTCTAACTTACCTTTATAGCTACAAAAATGATCAAGGCATGAAGTGCAATTCAAGAGATTACATTTTCTCAAGACGACACTGGCACTTGTCCCAAAAAAACCCCATAATTATGATAAATGGAAATGTAACAAAATATACATATGTACAGGTAATGTGACAGAATTTGTACAAAACACATCACACATTTTGTTAATAGCAAATGTAATGGTGTTTTTTTGTGATCAATGATGCTCACATGCCAGAAACTGAATGCTGACCAAAAAAAAGGAATCTGTATCATACAGCTTTCTTTTTGCAAACACTACAGCATAATGTGACAGTTTCGTTCTTTATAAAGGTATATTAACACTTCTGTGACCAAGCTAACCTGACATTGACCCCCCACCAGTTAATGTACTGCAACAAATTAATCTCAAAACTAGAAAATTCCTGGAACTGATGTTCCCTGCATTTAATTATGGAAGCTGGGGAGAGTGGTTTTGTTTAAGGAAAGGATTATGTAACAGTGGTGATAATAGTTAATGATATAATGTACAATTTTGTAAAGGTAGACATTACTGATGATGCAGAACACAAACAATGGAATCATATGAGGTTTGATCAATATAATGCTGCATACACAATGTGGGTCCAACATTCAGCAACCATAACTCTATTATCATGACATAGGAAACTGATGATCAAATTCTGCTCGTTAAGTTGAAATCCAACAAGTAGGGAATTTTATGGAAAAAAGTGTATGGGTCCAACAATCAGAGGGCCACAACTCCACTAATGATGATACAGATACGACTGAATGCAGAAAAAAAAACTGAGCCAAGGATTCATCAACATTAATGATGCATACCAAGAGTTATTCCATAAAATGGAAAGTGGGTGAGTCTTACAATACCAGGCCATAAATTCTGACAAAGATGTTCCATGCAAAACATATTTCTAAGCAACATGCTCATCTGAGGTCTCATTAATATCAAGTTACTTAAAATCCAATACAAGGAGTCATTCATGTACAAAAACGAAAATAGGTGGGTCTGACAATCAGGGGTCATAACACTGCTAAATGATGGAGAATGCTGACAACTGAACTCAGCCAAGATCTCATTCATATCAAGCTGGCTACCAAGTTTGGATAATATCCATCTAAAATTAATTAAGCTATTATGCAGAAACAAAGAGACTGTGTCTGAAAACCAGGGGATATAACTCTGCTGAATAAATCAAACAAAACGCTGATAATAAACATAAGCCAAGAAACTATCAATATCAAGCTGTCTACCAAATTTGGTTATAATAATCCTATGATATAGGAGTTGTGCAGAAATGAAAGTGGGTGGATCAATCAATTAGTGGCTGTAACTCCATTAAATGAGGAGAGGATGCAGAATGCTAACAATCTAGGTAAGGTTTCATATATGACAAGCCTATAAATTTGTGAAATTCAATAATAATTAAAGGAGTCAGTGTGGACACGATAGTGGCTGGGTCTAACAATTATGGGGCTTCAACTCTGCTAAATTATGATGTAGAATGCCTCCAATCAAACTCAGTCAAGATCTCATCAACATCAAACAGCATACCAAATCTGACTGAAATAAAAAAATAATCAAGGGATTTACTGTGCAGAAAAGAAAGTGGGTCGCTCTTAAAATCAAGGGATATAATTCTGCTCAATGATGATGTAAAAGGCTAACACTGCCAAGGTCTCATCAACATCAAGCTGCACATAAAAATTTAGATGAAATCCAATGATTATGAAGTTAATGTGCAAAAACAGAAGTGGGTGGGTTTAACAATAAGGGACTGTAACTCTGCCAAAATTCTGACAACTGAACTCAGTCAAAGCCATGCCAATATCAAGCTGCATACAAAATCTGGCTCACAGAAAGGTTGGTTTTTAACAGCATTTTGACCACATTACTGGTGAGATCATGCTGAGGAAATGTCAGCAATGTGACTGCCATGGAGACATGGAGGCAGCTTACACGGACTGTCCTAGGCTGGTACTGAACGTTTGAACCTTGGATTACAAGTCTGGTGTTCTGTCAAATGAGGTATTGTGGCTCTGTTAAATTTGGCTGAAATCTAATAATAGCTAAATGGCTTAGTTTTTTAAATTATAAACAACATTCAGTCAATGTGTGTGGTAAAGAATGAGTTCTGTCACACTCACCATTGACTCGAAAATGAATATGTCTCTTACTTGTCTCTGATGCAAGCCATCCACAAAATTTTGAATTTGGTCAAAGAAGGCAATAAAAAATACTAAATATTGTGCAGAAAGCATTTTAATTCTTAGAGTTACTATGGCATTAACCTTTGACCCCAAAATCAGAATGTTTCTTTCTCATCTCAAAAGCAAACATTTTACAAAGTTTGGTCAATGTATCCAGTAAATTACTACGTGGAAATAGTTTTCAGTTTTTCTTTCTTTGGTTCCTCTGACCTTGATCTTTTAAAGTCTGAAATCAGCCTTGCCACAAAAATGCGAACTATTTAAAACATTTGCTAATTGTAGATGGTGAAGAACTCGAATTATTGTGCAAGAACGACATAGTGAACAAACAAGATGTATCAGACATCATAACACGATGCTCTGCCCTAAGATAGGCATGTAAAAATCAAAGAAAACAATGGCTATTTATCACCAGATCAAGTCTTTGTACCTCCTCAACCTATATCCATATAAAATTTGGTATGGAATGATTCCATATTTTTCTTTTTATAACTACACCACTCCCTCGATTACTCACGCTCTGATAACTTGTAAACCTGCTTATAATGCAGGGTCAGGCATGGATCCCATTTTTTTAAAACCAGCAAATACCCAAAAACTGATCCATATTTCTTGAACCTGAAGAAAATCGTGATCAAAATTGTTAACTAAAACTCTGATATATCGCTTGTTTTATAGTCAAAAGCGGTAGCTAGGACCTGGAAATTTTAATTAACATTTTGAAATTATCAACTTTTAATAGGAAGTCATATAACTGGTTATATTTTCTTTCAAAATGACATTCTTAGTACTTCGTAATTAAAGATATTCAAGGAAAGTTTGATCAATCAAAATGTCTCTTATGCCTTGTGTAGGCAGTACATTAATATTTAAATGCCAATTAAATCATTTTTACTAAGTGAAATTTGTGTTATAATTCTATCATGTAGTTCCTCTTATGTGTAATCATCATAAATGCAATGTGTGTTTAAAAGTAAAATGTGTCAATCTGCCGTAACAGCAATAGCTGCAAGTGTTTCTCTGAGAACCTAATTAAGTGCCGATCGTGTTTTGATAACTGACTTGCGAAAGTATTTATTGTATCGTTGCACTTAATTAGAAGCTGGCCTCCTTTGCATTATCATGTTAATTATGTCTTTTGAATCAAATAAAGGAGGTGGAATAAAAAAAAAGTTAAAAGGCACGCAAATCCTACATACTTAAAATCTAGGTGCCCCGGTCATATGTTAGGTGAACTCACTTCAGTTGATCAATCAAACTCTTATAAATGTTATTGTGTATGTAACATAATCTACCTTAAATTAACTGACTCATTCATAACTGTGATCAAAGATAGCAAGGCAACCAAGTAAAACGAATAAAGAGCTTGGTTTCACAGATACAGACCATTGTGGGCAAGCTAGTTTCTGGCACTCAGAGATATCCTCAAGGATGATAAGAAGTTTCACTGTTACTTCCAACGAAATCACGACATCAAAATTAAACTAACTGAACAATAAAAAAATTGAGTTTTGATGTAGACGATTGTCCCACAAAATAAATGTCGCTAGTTTCTGAAAAATAAGAATCTTGTTTGGTGGTGTATCAACAGTTAGTCTAGTTCCCTGCTACTTTGACTCCGACTTGGCAGTATACTATTTAATACCACTCCGGGAACCAGACTAATCAACAAAACAAAAAGTAGTGACGTAATATACAGATGTTTCCGCATACACATGATGGTTGTTGAAACCAGTTGGAACAATCTTTCACATGTTGGACATTTTGAAAATAAATGTTATTTATACAGAATAAGGAACAACTTCATTAAAAAAAGTGTGGTATTAACAATTATTATTGATGTGTTTATAAAACAAGGATTCAATCATTAAACAGTCCAGTTCCCTACCCCCTGCAGTTTTCTCAATGTCTAAGCAGATTTGTTCAATTTTTGAAGGTCCCTCGGTAACTCGCATGCTTGGTTATGTTTGTGGACCCCATTGTGTGCAAGTTATCGAGGGAGAGGTGTATCTTGATTACAAGAAAGTGTGACAGATTGACAGACAATAGATGGATGATAAAAACAAACCTATATATTAACCACCTGGCCAGGGAGGGGGCAACAAGGGTCTGGTTTGGTGCTTAATGGCAGAGTAACACAAGTAGGTTATTTTATTTATGTGCATAATTTTGGGAGTTACTGCGTGGAGTTGAAATCTGGTAGGTGTGACGATCATGGGCTATAACCCTGCTAAAAATGTTTCCGAATGTTGTGAACTGAACTCAGTCAAGGTCTCATCATTATCAAGCTGTATACCTAATTGGCAGAAATCCAAATATAATTAAGGGAGTTGGTGTGGAATGAAAATGGGACAAACAGCAGAATAGATGGACAGACCCAGTTTAATATCCTCCATTTTCTACAAACAAGCAGGATAAGGAATAAACTTGCAGAATAAACTTAACAAGGGCAAAAGGAAGAAATGGCTTAGACTGAATCTGAATTAACCATTTCATATTAACACAAGGATCAAATTTCATGTCTGTAGACAAGGGGGGAAAAAAGTCACAAAATTTTGTGTATTAGAGATTTACTGTACCTGAGGACTTGTTAGAGTTTGGTCTTTCTTATAATGACAACATCCTGAACAGTATAATTCAGGAATCAGTTTGAAAGTTCACTGAAACTGTTAAGATGACGTACTACAAGGACACACCCTTCTAATCTACAGTGATAATAAAATGTATGGCCACAGAACTTGAACATGTGCTTGGCTTGACATACATGCTTGTGACCATTCATAAAAATGGCATATTTTTTCTTTATCAGTAAAATTAAAATATCTACCCAAAAAATGTCACAACACTTGCATTTTAAGTAAATGATCTAGCAGTAACAGTGTTGATACATAAATTATATAACAGTACTCTATCATACATATACATCATCATGCTCCATAAAAAATCTAGAGGTATGAGGAAACTATCATTTTTCAAAGTTCTCATTTGTTTTTTAAAAAAAGGATGATAAAAATAGAAAATGAAAGAAAACTGTCACCAAGACATAAAAAAGCAAGACCTAAACACCGTTATCTCAATATAATACAGAAGTTCAAAGTACAATCTTGCCAGCTAACTTGGATGTAGAATCAATGAGGAACAATCCATGATTTGGATGGTCAACTTTAAACTGCTTGAACACATCCTGGTTATCAGTAAATATATAAATGCAAAAAAATTCCCTTTTAGGGTTTTACATTTCAGAAAAGTAACAGATTAAATTTATTGATCTGTTAATAAGAAAAAATAACATAAATTTAAAGTTAATTGTTCCTTAAGCATTGTACAGTTGAGAAGATGTGGGCTAAATCAGTAATGCATTGCTGTACAGTCCAAGCATACACAGTAATATATTACTCACCTATCTCCTTTAACTATATACACGCAAACTAGGCACAATATACAGGAAAATGTCATCATATTACAGTCATCTACTGAATAAAAAAGTCACATTCAGGCTGAAGTAGTTCTTTTTTAGTTGTATATTTTTCAAGCTTTTATTATTTTCTTGAATGATGTACATTCTATAATTACAACTATTTAATCCATATGTTGGCAGCAGCAGTAATTCTGTCAGTCAGTGTCAATCACAACCAAAGACTATACAACAAGGGATCTGAGTATGAAAGAAATAAAATGAAAAAAATATGTTCCCCACCCTCACCCATGTCCTTGAGTTAATGTAAGTATCACCCTATGATCCTGAAAATAAGATCAGTCACCAAATCCCACTCAGGTCCAACAGTCACGAAATGTCTGATCACAAAAATTGAACTTTGCTCTCATTTCCAAATTTCTGATCTTGTCTAAAACCTTGCACAGTGGGAGTTAAGAACATTTTGGCATGATCCTAAAGTCTGAATTGCTGCATACACATCAAATTTCCATAAAACTGAGATATTCAAAGTATGATTTTTCATTACAATATTTCAAGTTCAAATTCAAAATTAGTGTTATGACTGATTCATGACTATGGGATCAGATATTTGAACCCATTCAAGGTATTTAAATACTGATATTTGGTCTAGTTGGACTACAAAGCATCTTAGATATCTTGTTTACAAGGTTAGTGTGACAGATGGATGGACAGGTTGCAAGACAGATGGATGCATGGACAGACTGCATAAAACCAAGGTCTAACTTGTGGGGGGGGAAGCAAGTGGAGGTGAGGGAAGATGTAATGAAACCAAATTACAGTATGCATCCAAATGAACAGCACTGAACCTGATCTGCCAGCAGTACATGATGCAAAATTTTGATCAGGATATATAGACATTTTGAAATTCTTTGAAGTGATTTCTTTGGATAAAGTTTTTGCTTTTCTATTTTAAGTAATATTGGTCATACTTAGTAGCAGAATAGCATCATTTGTACAAATATGAAAGACCTTCAAACTAGGATGTTTTCTAAAACATCTGGTTATAATTTTCTTAAGCAGGCTTTTGAGAAGTTTCAGAAATTTAAAGGTTTTACTATTTTTTAGCAACTGCAGCCATATTTCATGGTGGGCTGGTTTCATTTTGTACAAACTTAAAAAACCCTTCATACCAAAAATCTGACGAGTGGTTTTTAACATGGATCCATTTAAAGGATTTTCTATTTTTATGGTGGCCATATCTGATAGTGGATAGACATCAATTGTACTAACAATTCAAGGCCTTTATTCCAGGATGCTGTCAAATCTGGTCAAATTGTACCGAGTGCTTTTGGTGAAGTTATTTAAAGCTTTGTCTCATTTTAGTAACTGTGCCCATATTTGATGGTGAATTGGCACTACGTGTATCTTGCAAGCACCCCATGGCAGGATGCTGTCAAATTTGGTCATATTCTGTTGAGTGGTTTGGGAGGAAACTGTTTCAAGTTTTCTTCTATTTTTAGTAAGAGTGTATATATTTGATGGGAGATTTGTATCAATTGTATCAATCTAAAAGCCCTCTATATCTGGATGCTTTCTGTCAAATTTGATCTAATTCTGTGAAGTGGTTTAAGCAGAGACTGTTCAAAAAGTTTTTTAATTCTTTAGTATTGACAGCCACATTTGATAGATCAACATCATTATTGTACAAACCCTATATGTTACAGGATAATGTGAGAGTGAGTTTAACAAACTGCACAACTCTCCCTCACTTTAATCCAAGTCAAATGCAAGTTACAGCTTCAAACCCACAGGATGCTTTCTGTCAAATTTGGTAAAAGTCTGTTCAGCTGTTTTTGAGAAATCACTTTTCTATTTTGGTACCCATACCTGATGGTAGATTTGCATGATTTAAGCAACTTAAAAGCTCTATACCAGGATCCTTTGACATATTTGGTCAAATTCTATTCACTAGTTACTAAAAAGTCATTTAAAAAAATTTTTTTATCCTTTGTAATGGTGGCCATATCTGAAACATCATCATTCTGTACAAGAATTCATGCTGGGATGCTATATTTCAAGTATGGTTGAAACTGGTTTAGTGATTTCTGAGAAGACGAAAACTACAACTGTTGTCCGACACTAGGCCATACCATAAGATCATTATATCCCTTACCACCAATTGAGCTAACCATATGCTTCTAAGACAATGTGGCACCTCTGTCAGTTCTCTAAATGTATGTTATAAGCTGATGATTACAAGGCTCAATTAATTTTGGCAGGTGAGCACTGAGTTATCATTCAAGTAAATGACATGGAGATTTGTAACTTTTCTGTAAAATCTGGATAAAAGGTGCATAGAAATAATAAAATATATCAAAAATATATACACTTGTTATTACAATATCTTGGTAGTATAAATAAGTACATATGCAGCAAATAAATATAATAAGGAAATATAAGACTTTTATCTGAAACTCTTATTTAGTGCGTGTATTTCAAATATATATCAACTTACTCCAACAACATTATTAAAATATTTTAGGCCAATCCAAAATATTAATTAGGCTCAGACATTAATAACTTGTAATATACAGTAGTCCCCCTCTTGAATGGCCCCCCTGACCAATGGCCACCCGCTTCTTATGGCCAGAATCCCTTGGCACCGATGAGTTTGTGTTCAAAAGTACCCATCAAGAATGGCCACCCCTCTAATGCGACCAGCAGCCAGCATATCAGTACAAAAATGTTAAATGTTCCCCTCACAAGTGACCACCTTTTATTTCAAATGTATCCAGAACCAATAATTAATTCATATTGTGACGTAAGGTAGTAATCAGATTATCTCTATCGTCAATACATGTCTCCCAATGTCAAGTTTCCATTACTGAAAGAAGTGTTGACTAAAGTACATGTAACACTAAGATTAATGTTATATCATTGTCTGTAAAAGCCGACGTTTACAGGAAATGGGCCCAACAATGTTATGATAGAGTTCTGGGCTTGACACATCTGTCGAGTTCTTCTCTTTGACGATTACAATCGGATGTAATTGTCAAGATCATAACAAGGTAAGCATAGGCTAAAAATAGATTTTATGCATTAACACACAGAGAAATTAACCTTGAACAAAACAGGGTACCAGACACAGACCGAAAAATCACGTGACAACACATTTATTGCTTTACGAAGAAGGCATTTCGTCCACTCTACAAAGTTTTGTCTGCCTAATTAAATCGCATACAGTTAGCAACATCCAAATAAATCATTACCAAACCTTAACATGCTATCACGTAAACAGAGACTCATTATTTCAGAAAAAGGTCTGTTATTCTACTCGACAACATTGGGTGAGGTGGGAGGGGGGACTTGCCGAACAATTTTATGTAGAAAAGACTTGAATAAAACAATTTTATGTTGAAAAAACTCGAATAAACGTCGTAACCGATAAGGAGGTTATTCAGCAGCAGTGGGAAAATGGAGCAAATGGAAAGAGAATTATTATGTACCAAGATTTAAATGACGTTTTTGAATGGTTTTGCAATGTGCATGACAACAATACCCGCTCGCATATCATGCTTATGCGAAGAATAAGAACTATTAATGTACATTCAGTTGAAATAAGTCTATTATTATAACAAGAAGAACCTTTAAATGATTAATGTTAAACGAAGATATTAAATCAAGATATTAAATACTTTGAAGTATGTAGCTTTCTTACTACGTACATTACATATACTTCTCACAAAAAATTTAGTCCCCCTCTGTAAAGGCCACCCATCTTAAAAGGCCACTTTCCCAGTGCAGAAGGGGTGGCCATATAAGAGGGGGACCACTGTACTGTACTAAACAGCAGTCAAATATTTTCAGTGGTAAGATGTGTATGTCAAATATATTGCATAGGCCTTCACTAATGTCAACCAGGGTGTATTCGACAATTCAATAGCTCAGCTCTTCAAAGCTTAATTATCATACCCAAAATAAACTGTGGCTAAAGTTTTTATTAGCAAAGAAATACTGACACCTTTCTAACTTAAGTTTTGGGGTTTCTTACTTCAATTTTGTTCTATTTACATTTTTAACTTAACTTTAAACTGGAACAAAAATAGCCAGAATAGTGGTGACCAGCCAATAAACCAGATACATACATGCAAGGGATCCCAACATTCAATTAGCTCTTGCTGGAAAATTTTTAGCTGCATGAAAATTAACATGACAGCCAGATATTCATGAAATTAAATATAAAAACAATCCATAGGAGATATAACACATTATAAAAAAAAAGAGAATATTCATGTACTTAATTATTAAATGTATGGAAAATTATGTCATTTTTGGTTCAGGATTTGCTGCTGCATCAGTTTTAGTGTCATCCTTCCATGCTTCACTAGTTTTCTCTCAAACTGTTCATTTATAAAAATGATTTTTCTTTCCCCCAAAACAGACCACAGAATTTCACTGAACAATATTTTATCTCTTTAAATAGATTTTAAAAATAGTTCTTAATTGACAACAAGCAGAAGTGTTCTTTGATTAGTTCATGAAACAAATATTAGAGGACGATAATAAAAGTTAGTTGTTGTTCCTAGTATCTTTTTTCCTTTAAATTTGGGTCTAGGTTAATTACACATAGTTGGTCCTATGGTCCAATATATCTGCACATAGACACAAAATAGAGTTAAAAAGTACACAGTGTAAGGGACTAATGTAATATCTATAGTACAGACTCTGGGGTAATTGTTCATTTCTAATAGTTTGTGACACTTCCAGGAGACCATTTTTCACAATTCTTTTGTCTTTTGCTTTGTGACTAAATATTCTTTAAATGACTGAAAAAAGATAATAACTAAACAACAGCACAGAGTAATTATGGACACTGTATATCCAATTTCCAACATGTCAAATTAGCAACTGGTCATTTGAGCTTATTTGTCAGTCATGTCTGGCAAATAGAGAGATTTTAGGATCTCTCATGTATACATACTGTGACATGGCATAAAATAATAAAACAATCAAACAGAACATTCCATTATATTATATAAAAGTTGAGATATTATAATGAGTTGATAAATACAAGAGATCAATTTGTATTTTTAAATAATCGTTTTTAAACTATGCTTCGGAAGCTATTTTATTTGCCATGCCCAAGACGCCAGATTTCACTGGGTGAAAGCCACATGCTTTATGAAACCTTGAAGTAAAATTCTGTTATTAGAAGCATAGTTCATGCATCAGTAATTACCTTAATCAGTCACTACAACTGAAGCCTCACATGAAAATCATGCAGTCCACTTATCCAATTTCTATGCTCATTTGCAAGTACAAAAAAACTACAGTTATTATGATAAGTGTAACCTATCACAATCAACAGTCATTATTATGGAAAGTTGAACACATTTATTTGCACACAAGCCATATGCAAAAACCTATGAAAGTGAAATATGACATGTAGGTCACAACTGATTCATTTGTTGCATGGGTGATGTACCAATAGATATGAATATTATCATCAAGTTTGATGTCTCTGTATGAACAAGCTTGAGAAATAAACACAGAAATCTAACTCACTCAGTGAAATATGGGTCACAGTATCCTACAATTGTAATGAGGGTGTTGTACTAATCAAGATGCATCCCTTCACAAAGTTTCATGTACAACAGTACAAGGTGCACAAACACTGAGCTAAATGCAAAGAGTTAACCAAGAATGCTAGTAAAAGCCAGCATCCTTAGCCCCCTGCCCATTGGGGATAGGTGCATTGAAACTCATACCATACTGTTGCTTAGGACTTGGGACATCTCAAGATGCAGTAAGACTGTACCTATGTACATGCTCGTATATATGTTACTGGGGAGAAGAACAACAGCCTTCTTCAACTCTGTAGAGGTGAGCTAAAGATAAACTTCTGATATACCTATTATCCAGATTTTACAACAGGTTAACAGGTGATACCTATATACCACATATAATCGCTTATAGGTTGAGCCAAACTGCAAACGATAAAGATCATAATCTGCTGTCGCTTAATGCACCTGGAGATCAGGGTCTATGTTGTTTGTTTACAGATTACTCCTAACAAACTGCACAGATCCAGATTTGTCAGCACATTATGTGACTGCAGATCTAGGTCTGTGCATTTTGCAGCTGGGTTCATCTTGTGAGTAGATATGGTATATAGTAAACTGGATATATTCTTGACAATAATACAGTCAAACTTTCTCAACTGGACACAGACTGAACCAAAGATTTTACAAAGGTGGTCATTATATGAAGGATCAATTAGTATCAGAACAACCTTACTGGAACAAAAATATCTGGTCATTGCAGAAGTGGCTGGTTTACAGAGGAGTTGCCAATGGAGAGTTTCACTCTACATGGATACATTACCTCTGTTAGGATTTTGCTCCAGCACTAAAAAGCACAGCCAACCATTACTGATAACATGTCAGTTACATCAAAATTATAGAACGCTAACAAGAGTTTCTTGTCCAAAAAATTTTGTTTCCCTCTTTTTCAGCTTTTATATTCAGCCAGTTTTAGTCAAATGTCTCTGACAAATGCTCGCTACACTAAATGACATATTACTATTCTTTACGTTGATTTTCAAACCAATGTACTCAATCTAGACACAAACATGCATATGTTCTACATGTATATAAAAATATATGATGCAATAATTGTGCATGTTTAATCACTCAAACATAAACTTAATAAGTCATTTAAAATTCACTCATACAGATATTTCATATGTGTCATAAACACTCTTCATTTTCTCCTCTCCTCTTTTCCTCCTCTCTTGATCCCTCTGATCTGTTTCAACTGTGTTAGCAGCCTCTGACATTTCCAAGGCTTTCACAAAAGATATTGGCCTTCTATGATCTACATGATTCTCAGCATTGCCAGCTTCATAATATTGCCGCCTCTGTGCTGGCAATGTTCGGCTGGTCTGCTGGTGTGTAGGTGGCGCCCTGCTTGTTGAACTGTGATAATCATTTGCTCCTCCTCTATTTCCATGCACAGGAGGTTTAGAATGTGTTACTGGTCTGTTTATATCACTAAAGTTTGAATCACGATATCTATCCTGGTTGGAGCTAAGAGCATAACTATTTTCATTAGTCCTTCTGGCTGCATTAGCACCATGACTTGGAATATACTCATTTGGTCTATATGGGGGGGAAGCCCCATAGCTTGGTGGTGTTTTTGAGTATCCCAGTTGGGCCCTGTCTCTACCAGGGCTATTTATATTAAAATTAGATGGAGAATTAACATCTGCATCTGTTGGTGATGAGTTTTCAGGAGTGGCAAGTGGTGGCTGTCTCTCACACTGTTGTTTTTCTTGTTGCCTTCTTCCTGCTGGTGGGGAGCGATTGTATAAATTTCGCGGCCGAGAGGCCCTAGGGGATCCCCGAGACTGATTGGCGTGCAAAGAGGCTCCAACAGGGGTGGGCTGTGAAGTGTCAAAAAGATTTGTGTAAGAACCTGATTTTGTCTGCATGGGAGGAGACGGTTCACAATCCAAAGACTGACTATGCCTGGAGTCATCGTCACCTTCATCGTCAATGTCATCAACCAGCGATAATCTCATTTGATCTCGAGCCTGGGGCAAACAACAGAGGGGGAGAGGGGTGTCAGATTAAATGTGCAAACAAAACACCAAATGTTAGGTGCCAAGTTGTAAAGCATATACATGATCAAAGCACATATAGGAAGCTAGTAAAGTGTCAAACAGCAGTGGTCACTCCCTGAAATGAAGAAAATGAATGAAAAGAAATTGTCTGGTGATATGGCTAGAGAACTGACTAAATCCATTTAATTTTGTTTTCCATCTTACAATGACTGGACCAAATAGTAATACATCTTAGCTCAGATCATGCTTTATGACTGAGATATTTTATGTGGCTCAAATTAAACTTAATTTATAGGTCTATGAGATGTACAAAAGTAAAGTCTACTTCTAAACTCCTGCCATCCTATGCTTCAACAAGGGACCAAATGACCATTCATGGGCAAAGTAAAGTTTTCAGATGTTAAGGATTAGAAAAAAAGTGTGAAATTACTTCTACCAAAAGTTTATACACAAAATACAATTAGATCTTCGTTTTATCACAAATTAAATTTGTGGAAGATGAATTTTTACATCTTAAAATATATCTCAAATCTGAAAGAATTGGGATAAAACAAAGTAATTAAAGAGAATAAGAATCCACTTGTGTCCACATGTATTCAAAAAATAGTCCAGATTTAATCAAGATTAAAATCTAGGTCACATCATAGTTTACACATACGTTAACATCCTGATATTTAAATGTTTATGTTCAAAGTTCACAATATTAAGTCACTGAATCTAAAATTGTGGCACACAATTTTTGTGCTGTGTGAAATGCATCCAGTGCTACCACATACGTGTTCCTCATGATAAAACAAACTGCTGTACAGTACTGAGCCAAATATAATTTATGTACCAAGTACCATATGTACCAGGTACTTGCCTATCAGCCAAGACCAACTTCAAACTGCAACGACCCAGATCTGCTATTGCATACTGCTCTGGCAGATCTGGGTCTATGTTGTTTGCAGTAGGACTCGATGTATAAGGCAATAGTAAAATGCATTTTATCAGTTTTTCATTTTCTCATGCAACAATGGTCAAGATATCTCATAAAAAATTTAACATCATCAATATCTGGGAAGTTGGCAAGAATCACCTACTTTTGGAACCATGGTGAAATAATCAGTTAAAATTTATCATATCTACAAGTAAAAATGTTAAAATTACAGGTTTTATTACATAAAAATCTAGCCCAATATTACCAGTTGGTATATGAAACAAAGAAGTGGACTGGCAGTATTACAAATAGGTGAAGTCTTTAACATGCTTATATGCTGGGAGAAAAAAGTAACAATGTTTTTCAAGTTCTGGTACATGATTTACTTTCATAATAAGACACTATAAATTTCATGATACATATGTAGCTTTACTTTTAGTAATGTTGGTCTTTTTCTTCCAGCTCATCACATACTTTGTACATTACAATGATATAGTTCATGGCCTACCAGACAATTTCAAGGTGAGAGTTAATTCCCTTTCCCACTATATTAAGCCATATCTTTATAAAATGCAAAGACTGCTCATGAATCAAAAGCTAAAGCTACCCAATAATGACACCTTTATCACTTGTGCTTTGGTTCTAAACCTTAAAGTCACTTGATAAAAACTCTGTGAACTTCATAACACAAAATCAAAAGATACCATTTTCATTCCCTGACCATTTTAACATGGTTTTGTGAAACTTTCAACCTTTTTTAAAGCTACAATTTTTGATCTACTGTGTAAAATCTCCTGCTCATAGGAAATCACTTCTGAGAATAAGCTTTGACTTAATTTCCAAGTAACTCAGCTTTAAGGACTGTAATCAACGAATGCATCATTCAGATAATATAAACTTCATTACACTGGCAAGAAAAATCTCTGCTGCAACGTATAATGGACTCTTATTTCTATATTTATAATGTTTAATTAAAATACTAAAGTGCAGATGACCTAAATGGAAGGCAGGAGGTGAGTGCCTGATGTGTTAAAAATTCTTATCCATATACACTTCAAAACAAGGCCCATTAAACAAATAATTTACAATAGTCAACTACATAACACTGCAGTATGAATATGAAAGTATTCAAAAGGACATTAGATAAAGCCCCCATCTTGTTGTCTGCATCTACTGTAGCTAAGAGTATGAAGCTAATAAAATAGTTTATGCTAATTTGCCAACAACATGCTTTCTCCCCACTAAAGAATCTATTATTATAAAAATGTGCATTTGAATTGAATAGAACAAAAACCAGAAAATTAATAAGACCTTTCCTCTTGCAAAGGACAAATTGTGATTTAGATGTGTAGATGTTTTGAATAATATAGCAAAGAACTTTAACACAGGCATGAACACTTCAAAATACGCATTTTTAAAACAAGCTGGTTGGGTTCTTTGCTGTCAGTCTAATAACCATGTACAAAAGTGTCTGATTTCATATATCTGGCCCTAAATCATAATTGGGGAAATCTGTTTCAAAATGAGGTCACAGTGACCAAACTTAAATACTTTTAAAATGATTGCTGAAGACATAAGCATATTTTAAATCGATGCAAGTAATTCATGGCTAACACAGATTAAATGGGGAATTACGAGTTCTCTGTTGTAGGGCTAGAAAATGGATGTCCTTAGCCACTTTTCTCAAAAACTTTTTGAGTCCCAAATATCAAACACAATTTTTTAAAATTCTTGGGGTGCAAGACCAGGAATCAAAGGTCCAGGGACTTCCATAATTGAAAGCACTGTTAAATTATGTTTTCTTTTTTTTTTTCTTTTTTTTTTACAAATTTGTCACAGTTCCTAATGTCCTAATGAAACTTGCAAGACCATAATTAAAACCTCTACTGTCTGTTAACAACCCTTGGATGTATTATCAATACACCACAGCATTTTCTATTTTACATCCTGGTATTTAAAGTTTTATGTTCAAATTTTAGTAGTTTCTGTGTGTGTAGGTGGGCAAAACTAATTTTAATTATGTACTACTGACCTGTCACTATTAAGTTGCTTACCTCTTTGGGATGCAAATCCCCTCACCCAAACTTGTACTTCTGACCTAACATAAGTTGAAAAGTTCTACAAAACCTAGAACAGATAGTGCACAGACCCAGTCTGACTTCCATGACATTGGCCCATGCAGATCACACCTCCTCTTTGATTTGGACCTAGACTAAACTTACGACATCAAAGTGGGGTGGGAGGTGGGAATGTGGCAACAGTGACAGGTATTAGATAATTAAAATTAATTTTAACCCCCTCCCCACACTACCTTTTAATAGCAGTAATACATTACCTGTTACTATTGCCTTCATGAATTTGCCAGTTTGGAGGTAGGCTGATAGCCTCAAGAAACTGATCTACTTAACAGATTTTACAGGTGTCCACTACTGTAATCTGGCAGAAAGTTAGGCCATATTCAGAACATCATTATCAAGCCTAAAAGGAGGAAGAAGTGTGGCCACAAAAATGTGGCTCTCATAACATCGTCCAATGAAGAATGGTTAAGATAGACCCAGGAAGTGGAGACAGTCCTGACTTCATGGGTTTTAATTCTCATGTGGGAAAAGTCCCTCCCAGTGTCATAATAAACACTTATAAAAATGGTACTAGCAGCTGCCTCACTTGACTCTCAGCATTAAGAGGTTAGTGTTAGGACTGGTCAGCCTGGTGTCAGGATAATATGACTGGTGGGACATGATGCCACATGTCTGCGGCATATTGCCCCAGTGCTAGTCATCACTTTAAACTGCCACAATGCAGACATCATAGTGATTATGACAGAAAAATTGCTAAAGCTATGTTATGAATCCAAATCACCCCAGCCCCTCCCAGTGAGGGACTGATAAGCTCTCTTGATAGTGAGGATAACCCACCTGGAAACTGATGATGCCAAAATTGCAGTAGTACCCTTAATAGGTAGGATGAGACACTTTCGACTCTTCACAGGATCCCAAACTTCATTGGGCCATAGACAACAAAACAGGGAACTGTTCATTCATATACACCTGGTGCAAGATAAAAAGGACTGAGGGGATAATCACTCAAAACCTACGTAAAATCAAAATAATTTGCCAAGAAATATCTTTTGACACAAAAATGAAAGCAATTTTCTGAGAGTGAATTATACAAGTGAATAGTGTATAAGGAAAACAGTAGGGGTAATCCTCTTGGACCTAAGACATGAGCATCAGAGTGGGTCTGTGTTCCTTCTCTTCTAGGAATTCTAGAACTTTCCATCTAATGGAAGTATGAGCTTGGAGGAGGGGACTTGGATCCTGGAAGAGGTAAGCAAGACAATATTGACAGAAAATGTATAACTGCTATTAAATACAGACAATACTGACTCTTTCAATCTAAATTATTGCAAGCGCTTATATTTATATCTATTTTCAATTATTACTAATTACATTTACACTGAGGTAGATTATAATGTATTTTACAATGGTTTATAACTGGACTACTTTAGCACAAGTTTATAATCATGACAAACCAATTACTAACACATAAAAGAAAGCACATCTGAAGCAAAAGATGACATGAAGCTCTAAACATTTAATAAAGAAATCAAAGCTATTATGAAACATGTACAACCTACATGTCATTGAGGAAGCTCAACCAGAATGCACTAGATGTTTGGAAATTTTGTCAGAACAAGCTAATTCTATGAAATTATGTCCTCTGCATTTCGTTGGAAGCAGGAAAGTGTAGTTTTGTCTAGGAAAGGGCTAAATCACAATGGTGAAATACAGATGACTTTTGGTACATTTGTAAAAGAATACTGATGATGCAAAACACTGACAAAGGAATTTAAGTGAGGCCTCATCAATATAAAGCAGAACATAAAATATGAAACCAACATTCAACACCAAATGCTCCACTCAAGGATTATACTGGAAGCTGATAATCAAATTCTACTTCAGTTATATCAATACATAGCTCACATAAAATATTCTTGCAGTCCAACACTAATTTAGGGAATTAGGTGGAAACAAAATTGAGTGGGGTCCAAGAACCAGGGGCCAAAACTCTGCTAAATGATACAAACTGAATATGGAGAAATCAAACTATGCTAAGATGTCATCAATATAAAGTTGCATACCAAAAAGGTATTGTGCAGAAAAGAAAGCTGGTGAGTTGGACAAAAGAAGGCCATAACTTTGCTATTAAGTGTTGCATCATGAAAATGTAGCTAAGCAACAATGACAATCAAACTTGGCAGAGGTCTGATTAATATCATGCTGCCTGCTTAATTTGTTTTCAAGTCCAACAAGGAAAATCAGCATGCAGAAATGATAAAGAGTGTTGTAACAATTAAAGACCTTAACTTTGTTAAATGAAGTTGAACTGCAACAACTGAACTTTGCTGAAGTATCATCAATAAAACTAAACTCAACGATGTATCAACAACTTCAAGCTTTGAAACAAATTTAGTTGCAATCCATTTAAAATGAATCTAGTTCTTTACAAGAATGAAAGAGACTAGGTTCAACAAGCAAGGGCTATAACTGTACTAAATAATGAGGGATAATGTTGGTACCATCTTTACCTTATGTTTTTGGATGGCTAATAATAATAATGAACCATGAACAAAGTAACACATGTAAACATGAGGTATGAGTATTGTTGCAGTGTCTTATCATTATTACAATTCAAATTTCAAGCTGAACGAGTTACAATGGCATTGAGCAGGTCACAGTGTGAGCACTGTGGTGTACAGCTCTCTCATTTTAATGTAGAAGAAAAAGCAGCTTTCGATGATAAATAGTTATGTCTAATGTCATGTATCTAAACAGAGAAGCTGCATTTAAGCTTGAACAACTGAAACGGGATTTAAATATATTCTAAATCTTGGGCATATCTAAAGGTAAATGTTCTAAGAATTTAGTAATCTACTTGTTGGGACAATTAACAGTATCTGATAATAATGATAGGGCTAATGCATTCGGTGTATACTTTTTTAAGGCAATTACAATTATGAAAGGGCATCAACCATCTGACTTGCTAGAGATTGATGATGTTGAACTGACCATTCATAACAGTTCCAACAGGACAGATTAAAATGAGTTTTACACATTTAATTAAATGTTATTTGGAATTAAAGATTATACATACTAGTTTTATCAAGTTTCCTTTTATTTTACCCAATGTTTGCTTCATCTACATGGAAACATAATTTCGAAATGGAACTACTTACCACAACCAACACAATTTATCTTTTAGCATATCCACCAACAGGTGTTAATTTAAAAGTAATAACTACATATTATATAATCTAAATAAATCTGAATTTTCAGACATTTTTCCACTACCGTCGATAATCATATAAATTGTAATTCTTTACAGTCCATTTTAGGTAGTGTAAAATCATGATGACTTTCATTTTAAAATCATCTTTGTTTTTGTGTGCAAACTGTAACTGGTCTTACTCAGTATATCCCAAAATAATGATTAACAATAAATTAATGGCAGAGACTGAAAACCTGTGAGCAACATTTTTATATAGAAGAGATTTATATATCCAAAAAAATAGGATAAAGGCAGCAAAGTACAATAGCCAATATTTTATCACTACCCAGCTGTCTTATTCAAATCTGGTTCAAATCTAGTCATAAATAAATGACCTGCGGTGTGGGAATACAAGTGTCTGGCTTTGTCATCCAAGGGCTTTACCTCTGCTCAAGACAGTGATGCAGAATGCTGACAATCAAGCTCAGTCAATGCCTCAATAATATTAAGTTGGAATCCAATATCACTGAAACAAATGGTAGATGCCTCTGACAATCAATGGCTATAACTATGCAAAATGATTCAGGATATTAACAACTGAACTCTGCCAGGGTCTCAGTACAATTCAGCTACCCACTAAATTTGATTGAAATTTATTTATAATTGAGTTACTGTTGGGAATATATGTATGCATAGGGCTGAGTGCCATACCAGCACAATCATGGCTATATACTGCCACACAAACTTAAGTATCTCCATAGAAGGTAAACAATACAAAGCCAAGCAAAGGCAAAATATTTAAAATAAACTTTTTAAATAAATCACACTTTTAACAAAGTTCAAGACCTTCTCAGCTGGGAAACAATCAGATGACCCATTCCAGGTAAAAAGACTACCTCCATCAGTCACTTCATATGTCATGCAGACGGGCTCATCTTGCTTATTCCACATCTTCAGCCTGTAGGGGGCTAATACAAAAGTGCGTGTGTCTGACAAATCAGGGTCTTGAACTATACTAAATGATGAAACACACTGCTGACGATCAAACTCCAGCAATGTCTCTCCAGCAGCAAACCACATTTGACTAAAATCAAATAATGACCACAGAATTTATGTTATGGGAAAGAAAGTGTATGGGTCTGGCAATCTGGAGTGATAACTCTTGTAAATAATTACCTAGGAAACAGACAGTCAAACTCAAACAAAATCCATCAATATCAAGCTGCATATCAGATTTGGTTTAAATCCAACAATAGTTCAGGAAGCTACCATGAGGAAACAAAATTGAGTGGGTTTTACAATCATGGGCCATAACTATGCTAAATGAGGATGCAGAAACATGACAAATCAACTCAGCCTCAATATCAAACTGCATACCAAATATTATCTCAAATGGACAGAGACAATAAATATATGACAACATAAAATGGGTAGGAGTGTATGTTATCTGACATGCAGTACACAAAATTGCTGCCTGGGTATGTGATTCTGCAACCAACTTTTAGCCTTTGAAGATACTCCTTGCTATATGCCCAAAACATTAATTCCTAATGCTCCACAACCAACATAACTACCTCCCATCATGTTGATTTTACCTGTTTTACCTGTATCCTGAAAACAATTCTTTCCAAATGTAAGGGCATAGTTAACATGTTTAGCCTCTTGCTCATAATCAAAGTCATCCAAAATCTTGATGATATAAACCAATTACATGAAGTTTTATTTTAGCTAGATGAGAAATATGGTCTTAAGACCTAGAAAGGAAAAATGCTCAGGCAATCAGATGAAGGCATCTCATTAATGTGTGCAGATCTCACTTATAATACAGAACATGTTTATGACAATGATAATGTAAGCTTGATTATAAAGGTCGAGCAACCTCTGATTTGAATGAAGTCTCCCGAGTTGTAAGAATCTTGAACAATCAGCTACAAAATTACCTCATTAATATGTGTAGATCTCACTCATAATAAAACTCGTCCAATATCTTGATAATATATGCTCAACCATGATCCTGATGATAGAGGCCTATTTACCAAGTTTGATCATAACCCTTTGAAAATACCAGCTTTTCGGTGGCAAAAGAACTATTAATCAGATGCAAGATCATGTCATAAATATGCGTTCATCTTGCTCATCATGATCACACTTTAGATCTTAATCAGACAGGCCAATTTACCAAGTTTAACAGAAATATGATAAAAAGTGCTTACAAGTAGAGCCAATGTGATGCAAAACACCTCATTAATATGCATGCATCTTGCTCATAATTGTACCCATCAAAACTCTTGGTGATTTAAAAGCCTATTTGTCAAATTTGATAAAAACTGGATCAAAAATACAGTCTCAAGACTGGTAACAAGCTCAGCCAATCACATGCAAAATCACCTCATTAATATGCATATAGCCCACATATTATATACCTCGTATGAGATCTTGATATTATTATGAGCCTATATCTGTAGTTTGACTAAAACCAGATACAATATATTCTCTCCACAGTGGTAACAAGCTCAGACAATGGGATGCAAGATCACCTCATCAATGTGTGGATCTTGCTCATTATGTAACTTATGCAATATCTTCAAGTTATATTACAAGTCTGATCAAAACTGGGTTAGAAATATGGCTTCCAGACTGAAAACAAGGTCAGCAAATCAGACAAAAGATCAGCTCCTTAATAATGCAATGGATCGTGATCATTATGGAACATATTCAAGTTCATGATGACAAAAAGCCTATATAACAAGTTTTCAAATTGGATCAAAAATATGGTTTCAAGAGTGGTAACAAGCTAAGTCAATCTGATGCAAATCAACCTCAATAACATGCACGCACATCACTCATTAATGAACTTGTCCAGGATCTTGATGATATAAGCACATATTCCAAGTCTGACCAAAATCAGATCAGAATTACAACCAACGGAGTGTTAACAAGCTCAGCGAATCAGATTTTAGATCATCATATTAGTATGCATGAATCTTGCTCATTATTCAACTCTTCTGAGACTCTGGCAATATAAATATATTCCAAATTTGATCAAAATTGGATCTGAAATTTAGCTACCATCGGAGCAATAATCTCAATCAATCAGATACAAGATTAACTAATTAATAGGTATGTATCTTGCTCATTTTCAGACTTGTCCAGGATTTTGAGAATATAAGCATATGTTCCATGTTTATCAGAAACATGTCCTCTAGAATGGTAACAAGTTCAGCCAATGAGATGCAAGATCACCTCTTTAATATGCATGTATCTTACTCATTATCAAAACTGTCTTAAGATTTTGATGATATAAAGCCAAATTCCAAGTCTGATTGAAACTGGATCAGAAATGTGTACTTCAAAGTAGTAACAAGTGACAGTTGATGGATGGATGACTGATGACAGACGATGAGCTATACCATAAACTTACCTGGTCTTACTGCCTAGTGTGTTAAAAATGTCTCCTCCAACCCCATGAATCCTTATTAATATATCAAAAGGGTCATATTACAATGATACCCAAAGTTACAAAACAAATTTGGTGACCACTCATTTTGTTTAATTTTGATGTGCTTAACATGACCATATCTTATATTTTGCTTCAATATGAACAATTTCTGGATGTAGATGATCTGAGCGGTCTTCAAATTTAAGGGAAACAAAAAACATGTTAAATATGACCAAGGAATAGTATGGTTCCTCTGACACACAAACAATTTGCTTCCGATTTGAAGTGAGTTCCTTGCTGACAGCATGTAGGTTATACACAGAAGCTAGTTCTACGCCATATCACCATTTATAAATCACACACTGCAATTCAATAAAGCAGTAAAGAGTGGCTGGTACAGACAGCAAATCTTCTATGGCATGCTAAAAACATCTGGATTAAAAAAAAATTATTAGTACATACAGAATATATATCATTAGCATACTGAAATAAATACAGATTACAACATATGCAATTTCTTGTTGAACATAAATGCAAAGAGCACAACATTTGGTATAGTCCTCAACAGTCAAAGCCTGTAAAAATATAAACACTTCTTTTTAGATTTATTTCCCTTGAAAAAGCTACTTCCTTTGTCATGAGGAGCACGGAACATTTCTTAGTTGCATGTATAAAGAATATTTATCAAAGGCTGTTTGTCAGAAATAATCAATGAGAGAAGTTTGTCATAAATAATCAGTGAGACCCCAATGAGCTCACCTGGCTTCTATCTGCCTAATAGCCAAATGTAAAAAATTGACTAATAAATCTGGGTAAATAAGATGTTTTCAGTTCAAATTTCTTCCAATGCTTATGATTGCATATATTATGAAAACAACTGTTTCAAGCTTTCTCTATTTCTGGTACTTTCATCCATATATGATGGCATATCAGCATCATTTGCTCAATGTTTGTTCATCCTGAGGCCTAAAGGGAGAATGGTATATTATAACCGAGTTATCCTCATAAAATTATTATTATTATTATTATTATTGATTATTATTATTATTATACTGAAAGACCTCAATGCCAGGATCCTTTCCATCTAAGATTTTGTTAAAGAGCTTTTTTTTTTTAGATACTGTTTATATATTTGTTTATTTGTTTAATAATGGTGGCCACATATGACTGTGGAATCATTTGTGCAAACTTAAAAGCCAGACATGCCATGATGCTCTCTAACAAAACTCCTATGCCTGGATGATTTCTGTCAAATCTGGTAAATATCTATTGAGTTTTTTTTCAGAAGTCATTTAAACAGTTTTTTTTTCCTTCTATTTTTTGTAATTGGGGGCTGTATTTGGCAGCAGATCAGCATCATTTATATAAACATGAAAGCCCTCCATGCCATGATGTTTACTGTCAAATTTTGTTTTGGACATTTTTGAGAAAAAATGGTTCCATAGTTAATCTATTTTCAGTAATGGCAGCCATATTTGATGGATCAGCAGTATCTGAACAAAAGTTTTGAAAGATCTTAATGCCATCATGCTTCCAGTAAAATCAAATGAAATTCTGTTGAGCAGTTTTGAAAAGACATTTTAAATGGTAAGATACTGTTG